>OZ025251.1:40451869-40474656 GCA_964019135.1 Arenicola marina | reverse complement strand
TGGCCCATCCCACCCTGACCCACACGACCCTGGCCGACCCCACTCTAGCCCACCCCACCCTCGCCGACCCCACTCTGGCCCACCCCACCCTGGCCGACCCCACTCTGGCCGACCCACCCTGACCGACCGCACCCTGACCGACCGCACCCTGACCGACCCCACTCTGGCCGACTCCACCCTGACCGACCCCACTCTAGCCCCATCCTGACCGACCGCACTCTGTCCGCCCCCCCCCCCCCCCGCCCCCCCCCCCCCCCAGCCCCTCCGTGGTCGTGGCGGTGATTGGCAACAATGAAATTGCTTTCTATGTATGGATCGAGCTTCTGTCGTTATAGGCTCCGGCGTGGTCGGTGGCTAGGGTCCGGGGAGGTGAAGGAAAGCGTTAACCATCCAGTCACCCCCTTTACCTGGCGACAAGATGGCACGTTGAGGGAAAGCGCCCTTCCCTGGGTGTATGTGTTCCAGGAACGTATCGATTCAGTCTCAGCAGCCAATGGTCGTGCTATAGCCGCGGTGTAAACGCCACTCAAAGTCACCGAGGTTTTCTGCACTGTTGGAATTCAGGCTTCTGTAAGCTTCATGCCTGAGATGACGACACAAGGAAGAGAGCCCAGTCTGGTCTGTGTGAGACACAAGAAAGAGAGCCCAGTCTGGTCTGTGTGAGACACAAGGAAGAGAGCCCAGTCTGGTCTGTGTGAGACACAAGGAAGAGAGCCCAGTCTGGTCTGTGTGAGACACAAGGAAGAGAGCCCAGTCTGGTCTGTGTGAGACATAAGGAAGAGAGCCCAGTCTGGTCTGTGTGAGAGGACGACACCAGGAAGAGAGCCCAGTCTGGTCTGTGTCAGAGGACGACACAATGAAGAGAGCCCAGTCTGGTCTGTGTGAGACACAAGGAAGAGAGCCCAGTCTGGTCTGTGTGAGAGGACGACACAAGGAAGAGAGCCAGTCTGGTCTGTGTGAGACACAAGGAGGAGAGCCCAGTCTGGTCTGTGTGAGACACAAGGAAGAGAGCCCAGTCTGGTCTGGTGAGACCAAGAAGAGAGCCAGTCTGGTCTGTGTGAGACACAGGGAAGAGAGCAAAGTCTGTCTATGTGAGACATAAGGAAGAGAGGCCAGTCTGGTCTGTGTGAGACACAAGGAAGAGAGCCCAGTCTGGTCTGTGTGAGAGGACGACACAAGGAAGAGAGCCCAGTCTGGTCTGTGTGAGAGGACGACACAATGAAGAGAGCCCAGTCTGGTCTGTGTGAGACACAAGGAAGAGAGCCCAGTCTGGTTTGTGTGAGAGGACCACACAAGGAAGAGAGCCCAGTCTGGTCTGTGTGAGACATAAGCAAGAGAGCCCAGTCTGATCTGTGTGAGACACAAGGAAGAGAGCCCAGTCTGGTCTGTATGAGAGGACGACACAAGGAAGAGAGCCCAGTCTGGTCTGTGTGAGACATAAGGAAGAGAGCCCAGTCTGGTCTGTGTGAGACACAAGGAAGAGAGCCCAGTCTGGTCTGTGTGAGAGGACGACACAAGGAAGAGAGCCCAGTCTGGTCTGTGTGAGAGGACGACACAAGGAAGAGAGCCCGGTCTGGTCTGTGTGAGAGGACGACACAAGGAAGAGAGCCCAGTCTGGTCTGTGTGAGAGGACGACACAAGGAAGAGAGCCCAGTCTGGTCTGTGTGAGACACAAGGAAGAGAGCCCAGTCTGGTCTGTGTGAGAGGACGACACAAGGAAGAGAGCCCAGTCTGGTCTGTGTGAGACACAAGGAAGAGAGCCCAGTCTGGTCTGTGTGAGACACAAGGAAGAGAGCCCAGTGTGGTCTGTGTGAGAGGACGACACAAGGAAGAGGGCCCAGTCTGGTCTGTGTGAGACATAAGGAAGAGAGCCCAGTCTGGTCTGTGTGAGACACAAAGAAGAGAGCCCAGTCTGGTCTGTGTGAGAGGACGACACAAGGAAGAGAGCCCAGTCTGGTCTGTGTGAGAGGACGACGCAAGGAAGAGAGCCCGGTCTGGTCTATATGAGAGGACGACACAAGGAAGAGAGCCCAGTCTGGTCTGTGTGAGAGGACGACACAAGGAAGAGAGCCCAGTCTGGTCTGTGTGAGACACAAGGAAGAGAGCCCAGTCTGGTCTGTGTGAGAGGACGACACAAGGAAGAGAGCCCAGTCTGGTCTGTGTGAGACACAAGGAAGAGAGCCCAGTCTGGTCTGTGTGAGAGGACGACACAAGGAAAAGAGCCCAGTCTGGTCTGTGTGAGACACAAGGAAGAGAGCCCAGTCTGGTCTGTGTGAGACACAAGGAAGAGAGCCCAGTCTGGTCTGTGTGAGAGGACGACACAAAGAAGAGAGCCCAGTCTGGTCTGTGTGAGACATAAGGAAGAGAGCCCAGTCTGGTCTGTGTGAGACACAAGGAAGAGAGTCCAGTCTGGTCTGTGTGAGACATAAGGAAGAGAGCCCAGTCTGGTCTGTGTGAGAGGACGACACAAGGAGGAGAGCCCAGGCTGGTCTGTGTGAGAGGACGACACAAGGAAGAGAGAGCCCAGTCTGGTCTGTGTGAGACACAAGGTAGAGAGCCCAGTC
Organism: Arenicola marina; assembly: GCA_964019135.1. NCBI lineage: Eukaryota > Metazoa > Annelida > Polychaeta > Arenicolidae > Arenicola > Arenicola marina. The sequence continues at coordinate 40,472,092 of OZ025251.1, read as the reverse complement.
TGGTCTGTGTGAGAGGACGACACAAGGAAGAGAGCCCAGTCTGGTCTGTGTGAGACACAAGGAAGAGAGCCCAGTCTGGTCTGTGTGAGAGGACGACACAAGGAAGGGAGCCCTGTCTGGTCTGTGTGAGACACAAGCAACAGAGCCCAGTCTGGTCTGTGTGAGACACAAGGAAGAGAGCCCAGTCTGGTCTGTGTGAGAGGACGACACAAGGAAGAGATCCCAGTCTGGTCTGTGTGAGACACAAGGAAGAGAGCCCAGTCTGGTCTGTGTGAGAGGACGACACAAGGAAGAGAGCCCATTCTGGTCTGTGTGAGAGGACAACACAAGGAAGAGAGCACAGTCTGGTCTGTGTGAGACACAAGGAAGAGAGCCCAGTCTGGTCTGTGTGAGACACAAGGAAGAGAGCCCAGTCTGGTCTGTGTGAGAGGACGACACAAGGAAGAGAGCCCAGTCTGGTCTGTGTGAGAGGACGACACAAGGAAGAGAGCCCAATCTGGTCTGTGTGAGACACAAGGAAGAGAGCCCAGTCTGGTCTGTGTGAGACACAAGGAAGAGAGCCCAGTCTGGTCTGTGTGAGACACAAGGAAGAGAGCCCAGTCTGGTCTGTGTGACACACAAGGAAGAGAGCCCAGTCTGGTCTGTGTGAGAGGAAGACACAAGGAAGAGAGCCCAGTCTGGTCTGTGTGAGAGGACGACACAAGGAAGAGAGCCCAGTCTGGTCTGTGTGAGACACAAGGAAGAGAGCCCAGTCTGGTCTGTGTGACACACAAGGAAGAGAGCCCAGTCTTGTCTGTGTGAGACATAGGAAGAGAGCCCAGCCTGGTCTGTGTGAGACACAAGGAAGATAGCCCAGTCTGGTCTGTGTGAGACACAAGGAAGAGAGCCCAGTCTGGTCTGTGTGAGACACAAGGAAGAGAGCCCAGTCTGGTTTGTGTGAGAGGACGACACAAGGAAGAGAGCCCAGTCTGGTCTGTGTGAGACACAAGGAAGAGAGCCCAGTCTGGTCTGTGTGAGAGGACGACACAAGGAAGAGAGCCCAGTCTGGTCTGTGTGAGAGGACGACACAAGGAAGAGAGCCCAATCTGGTCTGTGTGAGACATAAGGAAGAGAGCCCAGTCTGGTCTGTGTGAGACACAAGGAAGAGAGCCCAGTCTGGTCTGTGTGAGACACAAGGAAAAGAGCCCAGTCTGATCTGTGTGAGAGGACGACACAAGGAAGAGAGCCCAGTCTGGTCTGTGTGAGAGGACGACACAAGGAAGAGAGCCCAGTCTGGTCTGTGTGAGACACAAGGAAGAGAGCCCAGTCTGATCTGTGTGAGAGGACGACACAAGGAAGAGAGCCCAGTCTGGTCTGTGTGAGAGGACGACACAAGGAAGAGAGCCCAGTCTGGTCTGTGTGAGACACAAGGAAGAGAGCCCAGTCTGGTCTGTGTGAGACACAAGGAAGAGAGCCCAGTCTGGTCTGTGTGAGAGGACGACACAAGGAAGAGAACCCAGTCTGGTCTGTGTGAGACACAAGGAAGAGAGCCCAGTCTGGTCTGTGTGAGACACAAGGAAGAGAGCCCAGTCTGGTCTGTGTGAGACACAAGGAAGAGAGCCCAGTCTGGTCTGTGTGAGACACAAGGAAGAGAGCCCAGTCTGGTCTGTGTGAGACACAAGGAAGAGAGCCCAGTCTGGTCTGTGTGAGAGGACGACACTTCTTATGGACAAGGCGGCATGTAGAGGCACACTTCTTATGGGCAAGGCGGCATGCAGAGGCATACTTCTTATGGACAAGGCGGTATGTAGACACACTTCTTATGGACAAGGCGGTATGTAGAGGCACACTTCTTATGGACAAGGCGGCATGCAGAGGCATACTTCTTATGAACAAGGCGGCATGTAGAGGCACATTTCTTATGGACAAGGCGGCATGTAGAGGCACACTTCTTATGGACAAGGCGGCATGTAGAGGCACATTTCTTATGGACAAGGCGGCATGTAGAGGCACACTTCTTATGGACAAGGCGGCATGTAGAGGCACACTTCTTATGGACAAGGCGGCATGTAGAGGCACACTTCTTATGGAGAAGGCGGCATGTAGAGGCACACTTCTTATGGACAAGGCGGCATGTAGAGGCACACTTCTTATGGACAAGGCGGTATGTAGAGGTACACTTCTTATGGGCAAGGCGGCTTGCAGAGGCATACTTCTTATGGACATGGCGGCATGTAGAGGCACACTTCGTATGGAGAAGGCGGCATGTAGAGGCACACTTCTTATGGACAAGGCGACATGTAGTGGCATACTTCTTATGAACAAGGCGGCATGTAGAGGCACATTTCTTATGGACAAGGCGGCATGTAGAGGCACACTTCTTATGGACAAGGCGGCATGTAGAGGCACATTTCTTATGGACAAGGCGGCATGTAGAGGCACACTTCTTATGGACAAGGCGGCATGTAGAGGCACACTTCTTATGGAGAAGGCGGCATGTAGAGGCACACTTCTTATGGACAAGGCGGCATGTAGAGGCACACTTCTTATGGACAAGGCGGCATGTAGAGGCACACTTTATATGGACAAGGCGGCATGTAGACACACCTTATGGACAAGGCGGCATGTAGAGGCACACTTCTTATGGACAAGGCGGCATGTAGACACACCTTATGGACAAGGCGGCATGTAGAGGCACACTTCTTATGGACAAGGCGGCATGTAGAGGCACACTTCTTATTGACAAGGCGGCATGTAGAGACACACTTCTTATTGACAAGGCGGCATGTAGAGACACACTTCTTATGGACAAGGCGGCATGTAGACACACCTTATGGACAAGGCGGCATGTAGACACACCTTATGGACAAGGCGGCATGTAGAGGCACACTTCTTATGGACAAGGCGGCATGTAGACACACCTTATGGACAAGGCGGCATGTAGACACACCTTATGGACAAGGCGGCATGTAGAGGCACACTTCTTATGGACAAGGCGGCATGTAGACACACCTTATGGACAAGGCGGCATGTAGAGGCACACTTCTTATGGACAAGGCGGCATGTAGACACACCTTATGGACAAGGCGGCATGTAGAGGCACACTTCTTATGGACAAGGCGGCAGGTAGACACACTTCTTTTGGACAAGGCGGCATGTAGACACACCTTATGGACAAGGCGGCATGTAGAGGCACGCTTCTTATGGACAAGGCGGCATGTAGAGGCACACTTCTTATGGACAAGGCGGCATGTAGACACACATTATGGACAAGGCGGCATGTAGAGGCACACTTCTTATGGACAAGGCGGCAGGTAGACACACTTCTTTTGGACAAGGCGGCATGTAGAGGCACGCTTCTTATGGACAAGGCGGCATGTAGAAGCACACTTCTTATTGACAAGGCGGCATGTAGAGACACTTCTTATGGACAAGGCGGCATGTAGACACACCTTATGGACAAGGCGGCATGTAGAGGCACACTTCTTATGGACAAGGCGGCAGGTAGACACACTTCTTTTGGACAAGGCGGCATGTAGAGGCACACTTCTTATGGACAAGGCGGCATGTAGAGACACGTCTTATGGACAAGGCGGTATGTAGAGGCACACTTCTTATGGATAAGGCGGCATGTAGAGGCACATTTCTGATGGACAAGGCGGCATGTAGAGGCACACTTCTTGTGGACAAGGCGGCATGTAGAGACACACTTCTTATGGACAAGGCGGCATGTAGACACACCTTATGGACAAGGCGGCATGTAGAGGCACATTTCTTATGGACAAGGCGGCATGTAGAGGCACACTTCTTATGGACAAGGCGGCATGTAGACACACCTTATGGACAAGGCGGCATGTAGAGGCACATTTCTTATGGACAAGGCGGCATGTAGAGGCACACTTCTTATGGACAAGGCGGCAGGTAGACACACTTCTTTTGGACAAGGCGGCATGTAGAGGCACGCTTCTTATGGACAAGGCGGCATGTAGAAGCACACTTCTTATTGACAAGGCGGCATGTAGAGACACTTCTTATGGACAAGGCGGCATGTAGACACACCTTATGGACAAGGCGGCATGTAGAGGCACACTTCTTATGGACAAGGCGGCAGGTAGACACACTTCTTTTGGACAAGGCGGCATGTAGAGGCACACTTCTTATGGACAAGGCGGCATGTAGAGACACGTCTTATGGACAAGGCGGTATGTAGAGGCACACTTCTTATGGATAAGGCGGCACGTAGAAACACTTTTTTTGGACAAGGCGTCACGTAGACACACTTCTTATGGACAAGGCGGCATGTAGAGGCACATTTCTTATGGACAAGGCGGCATGTAGAGGCACACTTCTTGTGGACAAGGCGGCATGTAGAGACACACTTCTTATGGACAAGGCGGCATGTAGAGGCACACTTCTTATGGACAAGGCGGCATGTAGAGGCACATTTCTTATGGACAAGGCGGCATGTAGAGGCACACTTCTTATGGACAAGGCGGCATGTAGACACACCTTATGGACAAGGCGGCATGTAGACACACCTTATGGACAAGGCGGCATGTAGAGGCACAGTTCTTATGGACAAGGCGGCATGTAGAGACAGACTTCTTATGGACAAGGCGGCATGTAGATACACCTTATGGACAAGGCGGCATGTAGAGGCACACTTCTTATGGACAAGGCGGCAGGTAGACACACTTCTTTTGGACAAGGCGGCATGTAGAGGCACACTTCTTATGGACAAGGCGGCAGGTAGACACACTTCTTTTGGACAAGGCGGCATGTAGAGGCACGCTTCTTATGGACAAGGCGGCATGTAGAGGCACACTTCTTATGGACAAGGCGGCATGTAGAGACACACTTCTTATGGACAAGGCGGCATGTAGACACACCTTATGGACAAGGCGGCATGTAGAGGCACACTTCTTATGAACAAGGCGGCAGGTAGACACACTTCTTTTGGACAAGGCGGCATGTAGAGGCACACTTCTTATGGACAAGGCGGCATGTAGAGGCACACTTCTTATGGACAAGGCGGCATGTAGAGACACAGTTCTTATGGACAAGGCGGCATGTAGACACACCTTATGGACAAGGCGGCATGTAGAGGCACATTTCTTATGGACAAGGCGGCATGTAGAGACACTTCTTATGGACAAGGCGGCATGTAGACACACCTTATGGACAAGGCGGCATGTAGAGGCACAGTTCTTATGGACAAGGCGGCATGTAGAGACAGACTTCTTATGGACAAGGCGGCAGGTAGACACACTTCTTTTGGACAAGGCGGCAGGTAGACACACTTCTTTTGGACAAGGCGGCATGTAGAGGCACACTTCTTATGGACAAGGCGGCATGTAGACACACCTTATGGACAAGGCGGCATGTAGAGGCACATTTCTTATGGACAAGGCGGCATGTAGAGACACTTCTTATGGACAAGGCGGCATGTAGACACACCTTATGGACAAGGCGGCATGTAGAGGCACAGTTCTTATGGACAAGGCGGCATGTAGAGACAGACTTCTTATGGACAAGGCGGCAGGTAGACACACTTCTTTTGGACAAGGCGGCAGGTAGACACACTTCTTTTGGACAAGGCGGCATGTAGAGGCACACTTCTTATGGACAAGGCGGCATGTAGACACACCTTATGGACAAGGCGGCATGTAGAGGCACAGTTCTTATGGACAAGGCGGCATGTAGAGACAGACTTCTTATGAACAAGGCGGCATGTAGATACACCTTATGGACAAGGCGGCATGTAGAGGCACACTTCTTATGGACAAGGCGGCAGGTAGACACACTTCTTTTGGACAAGGCGGCATGTAGAGGCACACTTCTTATGGACAAGGCGGCAGGTAGACACACTTCTTTTGGACAAGGCGGCATGTAGAGGCACGCTTCTTATGGACAAGGCGGCATGTAGAGACACGTCTTATGGACAAGGCGGCATGTAGAGACACACTTCTTATGGACAAGGCGGCATGTAGACACACCTTATGGACAAGGCGGCATGTAGAGGCACACTTCTTATGAACAAGGCGGCAGGTAGACACACTTCTTTTGGACAAGGCGGCATGTAGAGGCACACTTCTTATGGACAAGGCGGCATGTAGAGGCACACTTCTTATGGACAAGGCGGCATGTAGAGACACTCCTTATGGACAAGGCGGTATGTAGAGGCACACTTCTTATGGATAAGGCGGCACGTAGACACACTTCTTATGGACAAGGCGGCATGTAGAGGCACACTTCTTATGGACAAGGCGGCATGTAGAGGCACACTTCTTATGGACACGGCGGCATGTAGAGGCACTTCTTATGGACAAGGCGGTATGTAGAGGCACACTTCTTATGGACAAGGCGGCATGTAGAGGCACACTTCTTATGGACAAGGCGGCATGTAGAGACACACTTCTTATGGACAAGGTGGTATGTAGAGGCACACTTTTTATGGACAAGGCGGTATGTAGAGGCACGCTTCTTATGGACAAGGCGGCATGTAGACACACCTTATGGACAAGGCGGCATGTAGAGGCACAGTTCTTATGGACAAGGCGGCATGTAGAGACAGACTTCTTATGGACAAGGCGGCATGTAGATACACCTTATGGACAAGGCGGCATGTAGAGGCACACTTCTTATGGACAAGGCGGCATGTAGAGGCACACTTCTTATGGACAAGGCGGCATGTAGACACACCTTATGGACAAGGCGGCATGTAGAGGCACAGTTCTTATGGACAAGGCGGCATGTAGAGACAGACTTGTTATGGACAAGGCGGCATGTAGATACACCTTATGGACAAGGCGGCATGTAGAGGCACACTTCTTATGGACAAGGCGGCAGGTAGACACACTTCTTTTGGACAAGGCGGCATGTAGAGGCACACTTCTTATGGACAAGGCGGCATGTAGACACACCTTATGGACAAGGCGGCATGTAGAGGCACAGTTCTTATGGACAAGGCGGCATGTAGAGACAGACTTCTTATGGACAAGGCGGCATGTAGATACACCTTATGGACAAGGCGGCATGTAGAGGCACACTTCTTATGGACAAGGCGGCAGGTAGACACACTTCTTTTGGACAAGGCGGCATGTAGAGGCACACTTCTTATGGACAAGGCGGCAGGTAGACACACTTCTTTTGGACAAGGCGGCATGTAGAGGCACGCTTCTTATGGACAAGGCGGCATGTAGAGGCACACTTCTTATGGACAAGGCGGCATGTAGAGACACACTTCTTATGGACAAGGCGGCATGTAGACACACCTTATGGACAAGGCGGCATGTAGAGGCACACTTCTTATGGACAAGGCGGCATGTAGAGGCACACTTCTTATGGACAAGGCGGCAGGTAGACACACTTCTTTTGGACAAGGCGGCATGTAGAGGCACACTTCTTATGGACAAGGCGGCATGTAGAGGCACACTTCTTATGAACAAGGCGGCAGGTAGACACACTTCTTTTGGACAAGGCGGCATGTAGAGGCACACTTCTTATGGACAAGGCGGCATGTAGAGGCACACTTCTTATGGACAAGGCGGCATGTAGAGGCACACTTCTTATGGACAAGGCGGCATGTAGAGGCACACTTCTTATGGACAAGGCGGCATGTAGAGGCACACTTCTTATGGACAAGGCGGCAGGTAGACACACTTCTTTTGGACAAGGCGGCATGTAGAGGCACACACCTTATGGACAAGGCGGCATGTAGAGGCACACTTCTTATGAACAAGGCGGCAGGTAGACACACTTCTTTTGGACAAGGCGGCATGTAGAGGCACACTTCTTATGGACAAGGCGGCATGTAGAGGCACACTTCTTATGGACAAGGCGGCATGTAGAGGCACACTTCTTATGGACAAGGCGGCACGTAGACACACCTTATGGACAAGGCGGCATGTAGAGGCACACTTCTTATGGACAAGGCGGCATGTAGAGGCACACTTCTTATGGACAAGGTGGTATGTAGAGGCACACTTCTTATGGACAAGGCGGCAGGTAGACACACTTCTTTTGGACAAGGCGGCATGTAGAGGCACACTTCTTATGGACAAGGCGGCAGGTAGACACACTTCTTTTGGACAAGGCGGCATGTAGAGGCACGCTTCTTATGGACAAGGCGGCATGTAGAGACACGTCTTATGGACAAGGCGGCATGTAGAGACACACTTCTTATGGACAAGGCGGCATGTAGACACACCTTATGGACAAGGCGGCATGTAGAGGCACACTTCTTATGAACAAGGCGGCAGGTAGACACACTTCTTTTGGACAAGGCGGCATGTAGAGGCACACTTCTTATGGACAAGGCGGCATGTAGAGGCACACTTCTTATGGACAAGGCGGCATGTAGAGACACTCCTTATGGACAAGGCGGTATGTAGAGGCACACTTCTTATGGATAAGGCGGCACGTAGACACACTTCTTATGGACAAGGCGGCATGTAGAGGCACACTTCTTATGGACAAGGCGGCATGTAGAGGCACACTTCTTATGGACACGGCGGCATGTAGAGGCACTTCTTATGGACAAGGCGGTATGTAGAGGCACACTTCTTATGGACAAGGCGGCATGTAGAGGCACACTTCTTATGGACAAGGCGGCATGTAGAGACACACTTCTTATGGACAAGGTGGTATGTAGAGGCACACTTTTTATGGACAAGGCGGTATGTAGAGGCACGCTTCTTATGGACAAGGCGGCATGTAGACACACCTTATGGACAAGGCGGCATGTAGAGGCACAGTTCTTATGGACAAGGCGGCATGTAGAGACAGACTTCTTATGGACAAGGCGGCATGTAGATACACCTTATGGACAAGGCGGCATGTAGAGGCACACTTCTTATGGACAAGGCGGCATGTAGAGGCACACTTCTTATGGACAAGGCGGCATGTAGACACACCTTATGGACAAGGCGGCATGTAGAGGCACAGTTCTTATGGACAAGGCGGCATGTAGAGACAGACTTCTTATGGACAAGGCGGCATGTAGATACACCTTATGGACAAGGCGGCATGTAGAGGCACACTTCTTATGGACAAGGCGGCAGGTAGACACACTTCTTTTGGACAAGGCGGCATGTAGAGGCACAGTTCTTATGGACAAGGCGGCATGTAGAGACAGACTTCTTATGGACAAGGCGGCATGTAGATACACCTTATGGACAAGGCGGCATGTAGAGGCACACTTCTTATGGACAAGGCGGCAGGTAGACACACTTCTTTTGGACAAGGCGGCATGTAGAGGCACACTTCTTATGGACAAGGCGGCAGGTAGACACACTTCTTTTGGACAAGGCGGCATGTAGAGGCACGCTTCTTATGGACAAGGCGGCATGTAGAGGCACACTTCTTATGGACAAGGCGGCATGTAGAGACACACTTCTTATGGACAAGGCGGCATGTAGACACACCTTATGGACAAGGCGGCATGTAGAGGCACACTTCTTATGGACAAGGCGGCATGTAGAGGCACACTTCTTATGGACAAGGCGGCAGGTAGACACACTTCTTTTGGACAAGGCGGCATGTAGAGGCACACTTCTTATGGACAAGGCGGCATGTAGAGGCACACTTCTTATGAACAAGGCGGCAGGTAGACACACTTCTTTTGGACAAGGCGGCATGTAGAGGCACACTTCTTATGGACAAGGCGGCATGTAGAGGCACACTTCTTATGGACAAGGCGGCATGTAGAGGCACACTTCTTATGGACAAGGCGGCATGTAGAGGCACACTTCTTATGGACAAGGCGGCATGTAGAGGCACACTTCTTATGGACAAGGCGGCAGGTAGACACACTTCTTTTGGACAAGGCGGCATGTAGAGGCACACACCTTATGGACAAGGCGGCATGTAGAGGCACACTTCTTATGAACAAGGCGGCAGGTAGACACACTTCTTTTGGACAAGGCGGCATGTAGAGGCACACTTCTTATGGACAAGGCGGCATGTAGAGGCACACTTCTTATGGACAAGGCGGCATGTAGAGGCACACTTCTTATGGACAAGGCGGCACGTAGACACACCTTATGGACAAGGCGGCATGTAGAGGCACACTTCTTATGGACAAGGCGGCATGTAGAGGCACACTTCTTATGGACAAGGTGGTATGTAGAGGCACACTTCTTATGGACAAGGCGGCAGGTAGACACACTTCTTTTGGACAAGGCGGCATGTAGAGGCACACTTCTTATGGACAAGGCGGCATGTAGAGGCACACTTCTTATGGACAAGGCGGCATGTAGAGGCACACTTCTTATGGACAAGGCGGCACGTAGACACACCTTATGGACAAGGCGGCATGTAGAGGCACACTTCTTATGGACAAGGCGGCATGTAGAGGCACACTTCTTATGGACAAGGTGGTATGTAGAGGCACACTTCTTTTGGACAAGGCGGCATGTAGAGACACTTCTTATGGACAAGGCGGCATGTAGAGACACACTTCTTATGGACAAGGCGGCATGTAGAGGCACACTTCTTATGGACACGGCGGCATGTAGAGGCACTTCTTATGGACAAGGCGGTATGTAGAGGCACACTTCTTATGGACAAGGCGGCATGTAGAGGCACACTTCTTATGGACAAGGCGGCATGTAGAGGCACACTTCTTATGGACAAGGCGGCATGTAGAGGCACACTTCTTATGGACACGGCGGCATGTAGAGGCACTTCTTATGGACAAGGCGGTATGTAGAGGCACACTTCCTATGGACAAGGCGGCATGTAGAGGCACACTTCTTATGGACAAGGCGGCATGTAGAGACACTCCTTATGGACAAGGCGGCATGTAGAGACACACTTCTTATGGACAAGGCGGCATGTAGAGGCACACTTCTTATGGACAAGGCGGCATGTAGAGACACACTTCTTATGGACATGGCGGCATGTAGAGGCACACTTTTTATGGACAAGGCGGTATGTAGAGGCACACTTCTTATGGACAAGGCGGTATGTAGAGGCACACTTCTTATGGACAAGGCGGCATGCACCTCGTGGCTTCCTGGAGAGGTAAGTGGCTTGATTAACTGAGGTTTTGCGCCTGGAGGGAAGGGAGGAACGGGTGTGTGGAGGGATGGGGAGGGGTAGAGCAGACCGACCCCCCCCCCTTCCCACACACACACACCTCCCTCCCCTTTCCGAGGTGGTTATGGTGAGGGATGGGGCTGACTGGTTGGCGGGGATTGGATCACAGGGTCTCTCGGCGTGGTCAGAGGTGGCTTTGTACGAGCCTCCTTCCGCTGTCTTCTCGCAATAGGGGTCGCCACCGACGGCATACAAAGGTGACGGTCTGCACTCCATGTGGCTGCTGCGCTGCTTAGCCGGAAATGTTGCCCCACTGGGGGTGGCGGAAAGAAATCAACGTCCACGAAAAATGGAAATCGCTTAATCCGTCGGCTCCTCTTTACCCTCCGACTCAGTGACGTCACATCCGATCTACCTGTTGCCTCCCGAAGAACTGGGTTTATTAATGGATGCCGCTTAATATGAAGAAATATGAAATATGATTTTTTTTTCATTGCTGTATCCCCTGTCGTTGGGTGAAGTCTTACCGTCAAGACGAGTCGGCTGGTCGTGTTCCCGGGTGGTGGTGGTGGTGGTGGTGATAGGTGGGTCACTGCGCTCGTTGTGCCGGTACCAGAGTCCGCACTGCACTCTCGCGTTCTTGCTTTAGTGGCGTCATGGGAAGGAGGGGAAGGCGGGGGTGGTGGGGAGAGAGCCTGGAGCCAGAGGGACTTGACGGGGGTGATGGGGAGAGAGCCTGGAGCCGGAGGGAGTTCACGGGGGGTCGCGGCCACCCCTCAACGCGCTGGTCCGGGCCGTGATTATGGGATGAAATGGAGACTGGACGTTGTTTCAGCGGAATGTACTCCTCGTCGCGTCCTCTGGAGCCCCCGATATGCCATCTATCACCCTTTATGGCTTGCCGGACGATTCATATGGACCCGCTATCAAGAGCCAACGCGAAAGATCACAGCTGAAATTTTTATTTGTGGTGTTAATTATATTTGTTTGAAGTCAAGGGTAACTTTTCCGATGTTTAGTTCAAATACGTTTTCCTGTATTTCCTCTATTCGGTTTATGATGTGGGTAATGTTCCCCGTGTAATCATGAAGGCAGTACTCACCGGGGTATAGTTCCTTGTCTGACCGCGGGGGCATGGTTCCTTGTCCGACCGCGGGGCCATGGTTCCTTGTCCGACCGCGGGGCCATGGTTCCTTGTCTGACCGCGGGGGCATGGTTCCTTGTCTGAACGCGGGGTATAGTTCCTTGTCTGACCGCGGGGGCATAATTTCTTGTCTGACCGCGGGGGCATGGTTCCCTGTCTGGCCGCGGGGGTATGGTTCCTTGTCTGACCGGGGGGGCATGGTTCCTTGTCTGACCGCGGGTGAATGGTTCCTTTTCTTACCGCGGGGGCATGGTTCCTTGTCTGACCGCGGGGGTATGGTTCCTTGTCTGACCGCGGGGCCATGGTTCCTTGTCTGACCGCGGGGGCATGGTTCCTTGTCTGACCGCGGGGGCATGGTTCCTTGTCTGACCACGGGGGCATGGTTCCTTGTCCGACCGCGGGGCCATGGATCCTTGTCTCACCGCGGGGGCATGGTTTCTTGTCTGACCGCGGGGCCATGGTTCCTTGTCCGACCGCGGAGCCATGGTTCCTTGTCTGACACAACTAACAAAACAAAACATGGTCGTCATGTGGCTTTTGGAGATATTTGAAACAGGATGTTCACGCGAGAAGGACTTTCAAGAAAGGAGTTTTGTTATAAAAGGAATCCAAGGAATGAGTTTTGTTAGAAGAAGGACTTTCCAAGGAATGACATGTTTTGAGCAGGGTAGAGTTTTAAAATAAGCCGGACTTGAGTAGAACTTCCCAAGGAATCTCTTGTTGTGAGTAGTTTGCCACCCTGTGTCATCCACTGTAATTGTTCACCCACTTTAGCCCACAGTTCACCAACTGTCGCCCGGAGTTCACCCACTGTTCACCCTCTGTGACCCACTTTAGCCCACTGTTCACCCACTGGTCACCCTGTCATCCACGTTACCCTACTTTTCACCCACTGTTCACCTTGTCACCAACTCTACCCCACTGTTCGCCCTCTGTCACCCATTTAACCCACTTTACCCCACTGTTCGCCCTCTGCCACCCATTTAACCCACTGTTTGCCCTCTGTCACCCATTTAACCCACTTTAGCTCACAGTTCACCCACTGTTCACCCTCTGTCACCAACTTTAGCCCACTTTTGCCAATAGTTCACCCACTGTTCACCCACAGTTCAGCCACTGTCACCCACAGTTCACCCACTGTGACAAACACCGCGCCATATATTCTGAACTGCTTGGGTACTGGTACTCCCCGGTACTCCCTGCCGCCTGAACTATGTACTCAAGTGCTCCCCAGCGCCCCCTACCGGTTGCGATTCCGGGAAGACCCCCCTCACAGGGCGCATTTCTTTGGTAACCCGGGTGTATCCCTACGGTGGACCGAATACGCACATTACGCATCGGTTCACCGCCCGACACTTCTTTCACCCTGGTATGGGTGCGCGCGCATCCATTCGGTATGCCGATGTGCCCCGTTCAAAACAGCACGGGGCATTCGGGAGAAGATGGCGGCTGATTGAAAGGTGATGAGAGTAGGTTGCTTCCAGTCCCCTAACGTGCGCCGGATGTGAACGGTGTGTAAATTTCATTGAAATAGGCATATCCCTATTGGCACACTCGGAAGTTCCCTGTCACGTGTTGCGGGCCTGGGGCGGGATACCGAACCTGGCCCAAAGAAATGCGCCCATTGGCTGTTCGTGTTTGGCTAGTTTTTGAGAGGCCGACACGACAGTTGACTCCCGCCCCTTGTTGCCTGCCACAAAGAGCTGTCTGGGCTTGAAGGTGGGAGTGGAACCTGCGGAGAAATCCTCCCTATGGCGACTGTGTACCGACTGTGACGCCGTGGGGGTGTGGGGTAAGGGGCGTGGGGTAGGGGGTGGGTCGTACAGAGGGAGACGGTCGTCATGGGGTTTGTGTCGAGGGCAGTGAGCTGTGGCTTCCACCTCTCGCCCTCAGTGACATAGTCACGGCGTCAGGGGTTTTGTTCCCCTGTGGTGGCAACAGAAAATTACATTACGACGTAATCGTTCCCGTTTGATTCGACGCATCGCTATGATGAGTTACCAACTGGTTAGGCCAAAACCGGACCGGACTAATCTCTCGAATTACAGCCATTTTAAGTTGCAATGATCGCTACCATTTCTACTGTAAATTTATGCATCACATCAGTCGATCGTGTAGTTTATGTTTTTTTTAGACAATGATGGTTTCTTGCTCCAGTGGAGTTCCACTGGTTACCCCCCAATGACGTCACAACACAAACTGCATGATGCGCTTAAACCCAAGCCCAACTACTTTCAAATGTACCCGGATGTGTGTTGTGAGTGCCTTAGCCCGCCAGTGGCCTGTGCCCGATTGGCTGGTTATTCAGGACGCTGGCCTGTGCCTGAAGGCTGGCGGGCTGGATCGATGGGTGGGGAGGTCGGGGGGTGGGGTGGCGGGTGCTTCCGGGCGGGCCACGTATCAGTCAGTGCTGGGGGGAGGGGAGGGAGGCCGGTGATGACGTCACTGGCGCCAGGGGTAGTTGTCCGTCGTGTCACCGTTGTTGTTGGCAACAGTTGCGGCCCCCGTGTGGCAGCTGACACGGTGCGGTCACTAACCGATGGCTCAGCCTATTAATATGGTCGGAGACAGCCGTATAACTGCGGTCTCAGTAGTCCGACTCTTGATGAAGATTGTGGTGTGATATCAAGGTCACGCCGTATATTTTACTTCCACACCTTACTACCCACCCAGAGGAGGATCACGAGGATTTCCAACATGGCGTCCAGGCCCCACAATACGTTAAATATATATAAAGTATTATTTCGTCCTCCATAAAATCGGTAAATAATATTATAACAATTAAAAGAGAATTAAATAACTAACACGACACGTATTCCTTGATTTATTGTTATGCTACTGTTTAACGATCTTCATGATTTGTGCATTTCAACAAGTGCAACATTCAGGCGGACCGCGGATTTTGCGTTCGGTTTATCTTGATCCGCACACAAGCGAAAAGTATTAGTGCGCATGCTCTAAATATCTGGGTCGATTACCCCGCTCGCATACCCGAACGTACCCTGTGCGTCTAAAGCTTGTCGCGGAGTGTTCTCGTGGTAGTGTGCCTGTCATGTACCTCAGGTTATACAATTAGAGAACTCCGATACATTTCCACCTGCGTACCATTATGACAACAATAGTGGACCGCTCCATTTCCAATAGGGGCCAGCGCGATAGCTCAGTGGGCTTGAGCGCTCGCATTGTGTGCTCTGGCCACCTGAGAGCCTAACGGCACGTGGATCGGTGGTTCGAGCCCCGCTGTGGCCATATCTGTGTGATCGCAGGGTAAAGATCCCAGGTCTTTCTTCGTAAAGAGTACGTGCTTATCCCCTGGGACATGGCTCCACTCTCCCTTCCTCCTCCCATTGACGCCATATGGCCAAAAGTGGTTAAAGCGTCCTGAATAACCAACCATTTCCAATCTTACTAATAAAATGACTGATCCTGTTAGGTTTAAACTGTCAATACTGTATCTGCCATCGCCGTTTGTTGTGCATGAATGGGCAATCCCCGGACTTTTTGGAGCATGTTGTTAATTAATACGGTATGTGTGTTTCAGGTGATTGTAGTCGGTGGACGAGAGGCCGACGATACGCAAGCCCTGCTGCGGTGCCTGCGCGCGCACTTCCTGCCCAACCACGTGGTCATGCTGCACGACCCCGCCGAACGGAGCCTGAACGGCTTCCTGACGTCCAAGGTCAAGGTCATCGCCTCCTTAGAAATGGTGGACGGCAAAGCGACAGCCTACGTATGCCAGAACTACGCATGCGCATTGCCGGTCACTACCCCTGAGGCCCTGGAAGCACTGCTGCTCGGCGGGGAAGGGACAGGGGACTGACCGCCCGGGGTCCCCATAGCGCCCCCTGGCGGCGAGTGTCATAACGCCATTTAAGAACGTGGGTTTACCAAATTAATCACCAAGTTAAAACAAGAAACATGGAGTTTGTATTGTATGTAAAGTTTACACAGGAGGGGGTGCCAGGTTCTCATTTAGGCATTTACCAGGGGGTAGGTTAGGGTTGGGAGTAGGTTAGGGTTGGGAGTAGGTTAGGGTTGGGGGTGGGTGGGGTTGGGGCTTGCTGAAGAGGTTGCTCATACCTCTTTAATATCTATATTCTCGATAGATCTGTTGCTCCTCAGGTTCCAGTGGTAAAAACGATCACGTTATATAAATATTATATAAATATATATATCTGACCAGTGTTTGCGAGGGGCAAACACTCAGAGGCAACAACAGTCCTCCATGGCCAAATTCTGAAACCTATTATGCCGTGGTTGAAGAACGAGCTGGAGTTCCTGCGCTAACATACACGTTGATAACGACTCATTTGGCAATGATGTGACATCTCTAACATAGGTTTGGCCTTCACCATGCTAGGACTCGGGGGAATTGACTTTATTAATTGTAGTGAATGCACTACTACGTGAATAATACGTAAGCTAAGCGAAAACGGTGGGTCCCGTTGCCATGGCAGACAGAGCAGTGCCATGCCGACTGTGCCGTGACCATCAGCGGCGTAGAGTCTATCTATATGGAATGAAACGTTTCCGCTCATTATGAAAGTAATACAACGCTGTGTCGTTAATTATTTATATTGCACACCTAATATAATTTTTGATATAAAACATGTGATGAAGCATGGTTTTGATGCATTCGCATGAATAATGAACACTTAAAACAAAAGCCAACCCAATGACTGCCTAACGCCATGGTGTAGTAGTAGAACGCAACGATTCAGAAATGAATCAATGGGCGTCGCTAAACGACGCGTTACTCGTAAATTCTTTCTATACAGCAACATTATATTGCTATTCCCTCCGAACATATGGCGAGCTGTGTGGGACGATGGGGCATGTGAAAATCGTAGCAATTAATTTATGCGCTTGTATATCTGTGTTTTTATTATGCAATCGTGATGTTGCAGTACCCACCCTTGTTATTGGGTATGTTCGTTTGTTTGCCTTGCGTGGCATGTAAAAATTTATATAGACATAATGTATAGATATCCGCATGGCTAAAACCACACATATATAACGTGGGGTGAGTAATAGGACTATATATGCATATATCACTTTGGTTAGTGGCATTGATATATAGAGGTCTGGAAGGGGTACATGGCGACACGCGACACAGGCCTATTTGAAAACAAGAGATATTCGACATGGACCCCCAAATTCCGGCACTGAGGATCTGAAAAAGCGACATTGACACAGATAGTGGCATTTTGACGACACTAAACTTAGCCTAAACGCGACACGGAACGTTGTGAAAAAGCGACTTTCGACAATGAGAATTTTGAAAAATCGACACTGGACACTCGACCCCCCCCCCCTTCCACACACCTCTATATGCATTTCTATATATTGTCTATGCAGCACTCCATGAGTACCCCAGGAGTGTTTCACGCATTCTTATAACCTTTAGTTGACCTGTTAATGACGATTGTTATCGGACTATTTACTGAGAGATGTTGGCGCTAGTGCCCCCAGGCAAGCCCGCTTGTCTAGGGGCACAACGGTGTCCATGCTAAGTTCCTTAGACGCCAGTCGGGAATCGACTGTAGCTTTTATCATAATGTGTGCGCGTACAATCATAGTGTTTATATATTCTATATACCTTGTTCTATCTTCTGACATCAAGAAAGTGTGTCAACGCTAGTTGTTTCGGTTACATTTTCGCTAAGAAATGTTGGAGAATACGTCTTATCCCGACCAACCGCAATGCGTATGCAGCCCCACCTGGCGAGTCCCGCCATCATTTGAACTATTTGTAGCCTGGAACCCAAACTTTGTAACCGTGAATTACCTCTGACAGAGGGCGCTGCTTTTGTCCTTAAGTTCAAAGTGAGCGACTGACAACGCCCTCTAGCGGAGAATCATATGCTAACGGAGCGGGGAACCAAGTTGCATCCACAGGTACCGGCATCCGCCCAAAACAAATATGGCGGACGGTTGGTCGGGAAAAGTCATGAGCTCTAACATTTCTTCGCGAAAATATAACCGAAACAACAATGTTGACACACTTTCTTGATGTCAGAAGATAGAACAAGGTAAGTCTTATATAGAATACGTACACACTATGATTGTACGCGCACACATTATGATAAAAGCTACAGTCGATTCCCGACTGGCGTCTAAAGAACTTAGCATGGACACCGTCGTGCCCCTAGAGAAGAGGGCTTGCCTGGGGGCACTTGCGCCAATGAGAGATGATGAATTGCAGATAGTACCTAATATAAGACGGAACCCATGTTCTTGTTTAAGAGTCTCATTGTGTGAATATTATTAACATTAATTTATTAATACACGACTACATATTCTGTTTGATAACATGACACGAAGTTTGATTGACATGTTTGGTTGCTTGGCTGCTGTCTCAGTGGTGGAGACATTGCAGTTCTAACATCGAACGCACAGTGACAACATCGCAACGAACACATAACCATGTCCCATGTTACGATTCAGAACCCAGCCTATACAGCAAAACAAATCATCAATAAAGTACTCGCTACTGCGATCTAGTGTTGGTATTCACTCACAACATATGCTGATTACTGACTATTTAATGTGCGCGTGATACGCAGCACAGGCACAGTAAATCAGTGGAGGGGGGAGGGGGGGGGGGGTAGGGGGCCCCACAACGTATACTAAACACACAAGGTGTCCAACTCTCGCTGGAACTGAGCGACAGGCACCCGCTTCAACCCCCAATATCGCACCTATTCCGCGCTTGACGGGCCCCGTAAATGCCTAAATCCGATACCTAAGTAACTTATCTATTTCATCAATAAGTAAACGATACCTGTACCGCCGTGTAGTCGCGACAAATAAAGAATTATGCAACGACAACCACCAACTCCGGAACAGATTGAGCAGAAATGGCTGACATGATGAATCTGATTGGTTGGCAGTCGAACATTTGCATAGCATCTCCCTATGATGTGATTAATCAAAATGACAGATTTTAGGAGTACCTCCCCACATGAGCGTCATGTGAAAGCTGACCAATCGTCATATCGCGCAATGTGCCTGAGATCTCGCAGGCGAATTCTCGCAATGTCAGCCATTTTTGCTCAATCTGTTCCGGAGTTGGTTGTTGTCGTTGCATAATTCTTTATTTGTCGCGGCTAGACGGCAGTACAGGTCTCATTTACTTTTTGATGAAATAAATAAATTACTTAGAAATCGGACTTAGGCATTTACGGGGCCCGTCAAGCGCGCTAAAGGTGCGATATTGGGGGTTGAAGCGGGTGCCTGTCGCTCAGTTCCAGCGGGAGTTGGACACCTTGTGTCTTTAGTATGCGTTGTGGGGCCCCCTATCCCCCGGCCTCCCCCCTCCACTGATTTACTGTGCCTGTGATACGCAGCATAGTAACATTTACCTGCCTCGATACGGAAAACCAGCACATTCAAAATTCAAGACACTACGGAAAGCCCGAACATTCGAAATGCCAAGGCCCGGATTACGGTTCTCACTGAACTCTTTGCTAGTGATGACGGGAGATTTAGAACTGCAGCTATCCGCGCCTCGAGACATCTGCCTCCGACATCAAACCAGGTTTTCCTCAATGGCGGACATTCCCAGACCCAGACCCTTCTCGTACGCGATGGGTATCCTGCAGCCCCCCCCCCCCCCTCCCCCACACACACCCCGTCCCCCAGACTATCCGTTTCTCCAACCCGGCCATTCTCCAGCAGAGCTGCGGTAGACGACCGACCGCCAGACGGGCACATTAGTCACGGCATGTCTTGGAGGTTTCCGGCGAAGGACAGTATTGTGTGATGGATGTACTACCAGACGTACTACACACGCCCTTGTTGCCACCCAGCCTGGCCGCCGCGCTCTCCTTGTCTTCTTGCCTCTTCGTGGCCCCCTCCCACGCCCCCACCCCCACACCCTCCCGGCTGCCCCTCACCCACCCCCTCTATGGTGTCGTGCCGTTATTACCATACGCATCGGTATAGCACAGTGCACAGTGAAAGAATATAGCGATGCACCTGTTACGTCCCCCCCCCACCCCCCCGCTGCCGCTACCGGATCATCTCACGACCATGCTGTCCCTGGTACACCCTGTATC
>OZ025251.1:40347727-40451669 GCA_964019135.1 Arenicola marina | reverse complement strand
CACGTGACACGAGTACGTGACGGGGTCGGCAGACTGCTCATCCTTAAACGCTTCCGCGCAGTTGGAGAGGGGCAGGGGGCGGGCAGAGGTCTTTGAATGGGTGGAGGATTGGTGTGGGTGGGTCGTGGGTGGAGGGGTGGATGGCCAGGTGCAGTGCTGGGGGTTGGGGGGTTCGGGTCTGGATCGACCATCCTTATGTTTCTTGTAATGTCTACAAAACGGCACGCGACCCAGTTGATGGGTCTCAGATAGCTGGGTTACCGCTGGTCGCCTGGTGACCACGGCTGATGGGTCTCAGATAGCTGGGTTACCGCTGGTCGCCTGGTGACCACGGCTGGTGGGTCTCAGATAGCTTGGTTACCACTGGTCGCCTGGTGACCACGGCTGATGGGTCTCAGATAGCTTGGTTACCACTGGTCGCCTGGTGACCACGGCTGATGGGTCTCAGATAGCTGGGTTACCGCTGGTCGCCTGGTGACCACGGCTGATGGGTCTCAGATAGCTGGGTTACCGCTGGTCGCCTGGTGACCACGGCTGGTGGGTCTCAGATAGCTTGGTTACCACTGGTCGCCTGGTGACCACGGCTGATGGGTCTCAGATAGCTTGGTTACCACTGGTCGCCTGGTGACCACGGCTGATGGGTTTCAGATAGCTTGGTTACCACTGGTCGCCTGGTGACCACGGCTGATGGGTTTCAGATAGCTTGGTTACCACTGGTCGCCTGGTGACCACGGCTGATGGGTCTCAGATAGCTTGGTTACCACTGGTCGCCTGGTGACCACGGCTGATGGGTCTCAGATAGCTTGGTTACCACTGGTCGCCTGGTGACCACGGCTGATGGGTCTCAGATAGCTTGGTTACCACTGGTCGCCTGGTGACCACGGCTGATGGGTTTCAGATAGCTTGGTTACCACTGGTCGCCTGGTGACCACGGCTGATGGGTCTCAGATAGCTTGGTTACCACTGGTCGCCTGGTGACCACGGCTGATGGGTCTCAGATAGCTTGGTTTCCACTGGTCGCCTGGTGACCACGGCTGGTGGGTCTCAGATAGCTTGGTTACCACTGGTTGCCTGGTGACCACGGCTGATGGGTTTCAGATAGCTTGGTTACCACTGGTCGCCTGGTGACCACGGCTGATGGGTTTCAGATAGCTTGGTTACCACTGGTCGCCTGGTGACCACGGCTGATGGGTCTCAGATAGCTTGGTTACCACTGGTCGCCTGGTGACCACGGCTGATGGGTCTCAGATAGCTTGGTTACCACTGGTCGCCTGGTGACCACGGCTGATGGGTCTCAGATAGCTTGGTTACCACTGGTCGCCTGGTGACCACGGCTGATGGGTTTCAGATAGCTTGGTTACCACTGCTCGCCTGGTGACCACGGCTGATGGGTCTCAGATAGCTTGGTTACCACTGGTCGCCTGGTGACCACGGCTGATGGATCTCAGATAGCTTGGTTACCACTGGTCGCCTGGTGACCACGGCTGATGGGTCTCAGATAGCTTGGTTACCACTGGTCGCCTGGTGACCACGGCTGGTGGGTCTCAGATAGCTTGGTTACCACTGGTCGCCTGGTGACCACGGCTGATGGGTCTCAGATAGCTGGGTTACCACTGGTCGCCTGGTGACCACGGCTGATGGGTCTCAGATAGCTTGGTTACCACTGGTCGCCTGGTGACCACGGCTGATGGGTCTCAGATAGCTTGGTTACCACGGGTCGCCTGGTGACCACGGCTGATGGGTTTCAGATGGCTTGGTTACCACTGGTCGCCTGGTGACCACGGCTGATGGGTCTCAGATAGCTTTGTTACCACTGGTCGCCTGGTGACCACGGCTGATGGATCTCAGATAGCTTTGTTACCACTGGTCGCCTGGTAACCACGGCTGATGGGTCTCAGATGGCTTGGTTACCACTGGTCGCCTGGTGACCACGGCTGGTGGGTCTCAGATAGCTTGGTTACCACTGGTCGCCTGGTGACCACGGCTGATGGGTCTCAGATAGCTTTGTTACCACTGGTCGCCTGGTGACCACGGCTGATGGATCTCAGATAGCTTTGTTACCACTGGTCGCCTGGTAACCACGGCTGATGGGTCTCAGATGGCTTGGTTACCACTGGTCGCCTGGTGACCACGGCTGGTGGGTCTCAGATAGCTTGGTTACCACTGGTCGCCTGGTGACCACGGCTGATGGGTCTCAGATAGCTTGGTTACCACTGGTCGCCTGGTGACCACGGCTGATGGGTCTCAGATAGCTTGGTTACCACTGGTCGCCTGGTGACCACGGCTGATGGGTCTCAGATAGCTTGGTTACCACTGGTCGCCTGGTGACCACGGCTGATGGGTCTCAGATAGCTTGGTTACCACTGGTCGCCTGGTGACCACGGCTGATGGGTCTCAGATAGCTTGGTTACCACTGGTCGCCTGGTGACCACGGCTGGTGGGTCTCAGATAGCTTGGTTACCACTGGTCGCCTGGTGATCACGGCTGGTGGGTCTCAGATAGCTTGGTTACCACTGGTCGCCTGGTGACCACGGCTGATGGGTCTCAGATAGCTTATTTACCACTGGTCGCCTGGTGACCACGGCTGATGGGTCTCAGATAGCTGAGTTACCACTGGTCGCCTGGTGACCACGGCTGATGGGTTTCAGATAGCTTGGTTACCACTGGTCGCCTGGTGACCACGGCTGATGGGTCTCAGATAGCTTGGTTACCACTGGTCGCCTGGTGACCACGGCTGATGGGTTTCAGATGGCTAGGTTACCACTGGTCGCCTGGTGACCACGGCTGATGGGTCTCAGATAGCTTGGTTACCACTGGTCGCCT
This sequence comes from Arenicola marina, assembly GCA_964019135.1. Classification (NCBI taxonomy): domain Eukaryota; kingdom Metazoa; phylum Annelida; class Polychaeta; family Arenicolidae; genus Arenicola; species Arenicola marina. The sequence continues at coordinate 40,448,846 of OZ025251.1, read as the reverse complement.
GGTGACCACGGCTGATGGATCTCAGATAGCTTTGTTACCACTGGTCGCCTGGTAACCACGGCTGATGGGTCTCAGATGGCTTGGTTACCACTGGTCGCCTGGTGACCACGGCTGGTGGGTCTCAGATAGCTTGGTTACCACTGGTCGCCTGGTGACCACGGCTGATGGGTCTCAGATAGCTTGGTTACCACTGGTCGCCTGGTGACCACGGCTGATGGGTCTCAGATAGCTTGGTTACCACTGGTCGCCTGGTGACCACGGCTGATGGGTCTCAGATAGCTTGGTTACCACTGGTCGCCTGGTGACCACGGCTGGTGGGTCTCAGACAGCTTGGTTACCACTGGTCGCCTGGTGACCACGGCTGATGGGTCTCAGATAGTTTGGTTACCACTGGTCGCCTGGTGACCACGGCTGATGGGTCTCAGATAGCTGGGTTACCACTGGTCGCCTGGTGACCACGGCTGATGGGTTTCAGATAGCTTGGTTACCACTGGTCGCCTAGTGACCACGGCTGATGGGTCTCAGATAGCTTGGTTACCACTGGTCGCCTGGTGACCACGGCTGATGGGTTTCAGATAGCTGGGTTACCACTAGTCGCCTGGTGACCAAGGCTGATGGGTTTCAGATAGCTTGGTTACCACTGGTCGCCTGGTGACCACGGCTGATGGGTCTCAGATAGCTTTGTTACCACTGGTCGCCTGGTGACCACGGCTGATGGGTCTCAGATAGCTTTGTTACCACTGGTCGCCTGGTGACCACGGCTGATGGATCTCAGATAGCTTTGTTACCACTGGTCGCCTGGTAACCACGGCTGATGGGTCTCAGATGGCTTGGTTACCACTGGTCGCCTGGTGACCACGGCTGGTGGGTCTCAGATAGCTTGGTTACCACTGGTCGCCTGGTGACCACGGCTGATGGGTCTCAGATAACTTGGTTACCACTGGTCGCCTGGTGACCACGGCTGATGGGTCTCAGATAGCTGGGTTACCACTGGTCGCCTGGTGACCACGGCTGATGGGTCTCAGATAGCTGGGTTACCACTGGTCGCCTGGTGACCACGGCTGATGGGTTTCAGATAGCTTGGTTACCACTGGTCGCCTGGTGACCACGGCTGGTGGGTCTCAGATAGCTTGGTTACCACTGGTCGCCTGGTGACCACGGCTGGTGGGTCTCAGATAGCTTGGTTACCACTGGTCGCCTGGTGACCACGGCTGATGGGTCTCAGATAGCTGGGTTACCACTGGTCGCCTGGTGACCACGGCTGATGGGTTTCAGACAGCTTGGTTACCACTGGTCGCCTGGTGACCACGGCTGGTGGGTCTCAGATAGCTTGGTTACCACTGGTCGCCTGGTGACCACGGCTGATGGGTCTCAGATGGCTTGGTTACCACTGGTCGCCTAGTGACACGGCTGAGGGGTCCAATCCGGTCCGATCCGGTCCAAGCCGGTTCTTTAGTTCCCTCTTGTAGTTCTCGTATTGTATGGCCTATTTTGGCCGATTGATTAACTCGCTCTGTGACTTTGTAATGTGAAGTTGGTTTCGAATCATATAAAGTATTACAGCTTGCGCTGACGTATGGCTAACCTGTGGTTGAAATATGGCTCATTTATGACTCAGTTATGGTTGACTTGTGGCTGACTTGTGGGTGACTTGCGGCTGACTTATGGCTGAGTTATAGCTGACCTGTGGCTGACTGTCGGCGCTGTATGTCCTGCATCGTTGACTCCTGGGTTTGGTCCCTGAGGCTTACATCGATTGGCCCTGGAGTGTCGAGTCATTCCCTCACTAACTCACCCCGCCTCTCCGCCTGGCCAATCCCTCGGCCGTGAGGGGGGAATAAGGACACAGACGATGGCTAGAGCCGCAGCACAACTCCTACCTTAACGTGCCCCCGCAGGTCTCAAACAACGCCACACAAAGGCAAATTATGTAGAACCGGCTGGCTACTGCCAACTTTAGTTTCGTATAAACTGGTACGGAGATCATTTTTCACTAGCCGTGTGGATTACTTCCGGTTCCGGAAATGATAAACGAGCATTCATCAAATGACGTCATAGTTCTAATGTAGCAACAGATCCATCATCTGCGCTATAAGCAGGTGAGCTTTCAGCGACTGTAAGCACGGATACGTACCCGTTCTATATCGGGGGGGCTTCTGGGAAATGCTAAGTTTAAGTTTATACGCGGACTTGATGACCCGGGTGTAGGAGAGAACATCCTCACGTCACCTCTCCCCTAACTAAGTAACCATCGTCCGTGCCCACTCTTCCCAGTATTTCTTGTTGATGTAATCGCCAGCCTGCCGTGTAGTGTGTTGTATATGCATTGCGACCCACATCTGTTTGCCATTGGTCATGACCAACATGGCTTTCTCGTACACAACGCGGGTAACCAGTTCCTGGATATACTCAGGCCTCTCAGCGTGGCTTAGACTGACAGCCGCAATACCGACGCCGGGAGCCATGTGCAGGGTGTAACTAGTTTTTGTTACCACATTGTCTGTTGTAAAATAATTGTTTATTTCAAGAGGTTATCAACAACGGAGTCGCGTGATCACTCTTATACGTTTAGATTTATAGCATTTATGTATAACAATGTGTTTATATGTCACTGCACATATGGGATATATTTGTCTACGGTATGATATATATTGAAGTACTATATGGACATATGCAACGGTACATGGAGTATTTTACACACTTACACATGTTGCATATTTTGTGTTATATTGTAATAATATACAGCATTATATATATATAATATAACTTGTGTATGACAATATGGGTTAATTTTAGGATGTTTAAATAGTGCCTTGTTTTGGTAAAGCCTTGGATAGTGTCTGGACCACGACCTTCAATCGGCAGGGGACCAATCTTCTTGTTGTCGCTTGTCAACCCCAAACCCTCGGCAGGGGACTCTACCCCCCCCCCCCCTCCCCTTGTCGCCTCTCCCTCCTCGGCAGGGGACTCAACCCCCACCACCCCCCCCCTTCTTGTTGTCGCCTCCCCTTGTCGCCGTCCCTTGCTGTCGCCCCCCCCCGCCTCCCCTTCCCTTGTTGCAGCCGATCCTCACCCAGGGGCGGATCTAGGGGGGGGGGGGGTTACGGGGGTTGCAACCCCCCTCTTGGGAACCTGAACATATACTGTTACAGTCGGATTTTCTGAGCAAGTTTTTCAGAGAGCACCCCCCCCCCCTTTGCAAATTCCTAGATCCGCCCCTGTGCCACCGTCTCCCCTTGCTGGGGCCTTTCCCCCCTGCCCTTTGCTCCCCCACCCGTGTTGCCCCCCCCTCCCCCACTCCCACTCGTATTGTACCCACCTTTTTTTGTTTATATAAACTTTATTTATTTTACGAGGTTCACAACAGCGAATTCACATATTAATGTTCCCTCTCTCATTCCCAGACCTTCTGGCTACCATTGTCTGTCCATCGAGGCAAGTTGGTATAGCGTTTAAAGCGAAAACCTCGTCTTAACAAACGGCGAGCTCAGCTCATCGGGTTAATGTTTGCCATGCCATGGGCTGCCGGCCACAGTGCCCGGATGTTGGGGTGGCCAGGCCACTTCTAGGCGGGGGCGTGGGGGGAGGACAAAACACTCCGCGCTTGATGTAACTCCAACCATGACTCGCTAAAGACTATAGCATCCGTCTAACTAAGACACATGTGGTTCCGCCATCGAGGCTGTGAACCATCTTTTTCTTTACACCATCCGCCCAGATCATTAGCAGCCAGAGATCAAAGGCGCTGCTTCATAGCTCAGTTGGATGGCTCCGCCACCTTCTTAACATAGCAGCCGCTCGGCGTAAATCGTGGTTACCTTCTCTTACTCGTAAATAGGTGTTGCACTTTATTACCGACCCCCCCCCCCCCACCTACCCTAGCACGCTCGTCCCCACGACTCACGGGATAATTGTGGAGTGGCGAGTTGCCACTTGTCCAAGTTGGCTGGGCAAGGGGCGGGGCAAAGGGCGGGGCGGGGCGGGACGGGGCGGGGCAAAGGGCGGGGCGGGACGGGCAAAAGACGGGGCGGGGCAAAGGGCGGGGCGGGACGGGCAAAGGGCGGGGCGGGGAGGGGTCTTCCCCTCTCACAGCAACGTCACCCAAGGGCGGAGCACAGCCCCTGCGGAATAAACGGGGCAGATCCAGGGGAGGATCCATGGTTAGGGTTCAGTCTTATTGAGTCTCATCCCCCTCGCTTTCTTTTCTCTCATTTGCCCTCGATTTTAATTTCATATTGAAGGTGGCATGATTCACTTTAATCCGGAGGGCGGGCGGGCGGGCGGGGGGCTCCCTGCTCTATGCCTGGGATGGGGGCTGCTTACTGGATCCGCCACGGGCTGGGGTTAAATAAGCAACTATTTGTACGAAGCAATCTAATTTCTAAAATCAAATCAAGCTTTACTTACGGTTTAATACATTGCATCGCTGGTTTAATAACTCCGCTTCGTTAGCGGCCGTCTGCACTTCACGACACTCCTGACCGGTGAAATGGAGCTAATTGACACCCCGCAGGGGACGTTTTACTGCTGCGTCGGTCGGAAACAGCTAACTATGAGCAAGTAGAACAGGTCCAACATACGGAGCGAACCATGTCTAACAATGTATAATGACCATTAGCCGAAAACCGGATCTAACGCAGCGGAAAAAGTGACAAAACTTACCGCCGCTTGTCTGCCGCTTGGTTTTGCGACTTCAAGGTAAATATATAGGTGTTGGTCTAACTGTGCTCTGGTCATACGTCGATATTGTGCAGCGTACCATGGCGAGCGGGGAGAAAGGAAAGCTAATAGCAAGGATAGGATACCGTGTGTTCACAACGCAAGAACTTTAGGAAACATCGCATATGCCTATCTTCATTAGTGGGGTGGGGGGGCGGGGGCAAGGGGAGGTCATGTTTCCAGATCACGAAGAATAGCTTTCTTTATTCACAGTTCACAGTGAAATAAAAGATTAACTCCCTACATGCAATTATAACAAGGGCGGATAGATGATGCATCATTTCCCAATTCAGGGTTATTTATTATCCAAATTCCCATTCACAATAAATGATAAGTCTTTGACCACGAGGGTCGGCTAATATCCCATTCCCAATTCACGAAAAAAAATTCTCCTCATTCCCAGTTCATTGGGAAATTAAAAGCCCATTCCCGAGGAACGCAATACCCTTTGCCTCCTTCACTACAGCTATTTTCATCATTAATTATACTGTAGGCCCCTTCTAATTCGCTAGGCTGTTGACTACATTTCAAATCAAATAGGCCAAGAGCTTCACATAAATGTTCTTCACAGGAATGCAATGATATTGCGTTACCTTCATTTTACATCAGCTATTAAAGCTATTAAATATATGCCCTACCTTCACTAGTTTCACTAGAGATCAACAACTAATTAACATGTTTAACCATTGTTCGCGTCAATTAGCAAAATACACCAGACACTGTTTAGAAAAGAGGAAGTCCGTAAAATATCAAATTGATTAAATTTGTGAAAGCTAATAGATTTTCTTAAATTATAGTGACTTGTAGGCCCTTAGGGCTGGGCCAACCTCATATATACCACTGTTTGTGTATCATGTATAAATGTTGCATGTCACTATAAAAAAACAATATTTGAACTTGACCTTTGTAGATACATTAACCAATATTATATTTGTTACGTTAGTTTACATCTGAAATTTAAAGCTTGGCGTTCGTTCTAGTTTTTTTGTTTTTGTTTGTTTTTGGGGGGGGGGCTTTGTTTAGCGGTTAGCGCATTAGACCGCAGATCAGTATGTCCTGGTCCTGGGTTCGACTCCGTTCATCGTCTCGGAAGGTTCCTTATCCCTGTTTAGCCCTTGCGTGCACACATGCCGCCTACACACCAATTCACTAGCATTACGTGTCATCGCTGACGCATTGAGATAAGTTTCCCATGTTCATTTATACATTGTCAGAATATTTATCTCTTCTCTATCTTTCTAAGTGTCGATGATTTCACCAGTTTACAAGATCATATGAGTGCACAAACACAATAAGTGGCCAGTAATAATAGCCATAATAGTCATATCGTGCAGGTGCCATGCAGGCAAGCGGCTCCCGTTTCATCCAATAGAGAGTCCTTCTATCGGACGAGGTGGGCTGTTTCTCCGAAGCGTGAGTGGAGGCTTTAAGAGCTGATGAAGTGCTCAGCTGAAGAGTCACTTGTTCGCTGCAGCCCCTTTCTCTGTATTGAATGACACATGTTATATAATTAAGTGCCGAGAACTAGATTTAGCACATTGGCGTGTTCTCGGTATTACAGGTGTAAGTAGTTTTGGCTTTGGCCACATGCCTGGCTAGATGCTCTCTCATTGCTGCTACAAAGAACGCGCGGAGATACGATATAGCGCTATCGGATGAAAGAAAGAACAAAAAGGGGAGAGACCACACAAATATGATGTGAAAACCTTACCTCATGTCGTACATAGAAGCAGGGGATGATCGTGCGTTCACCACCGCGGTTACCCAGAAACTCCCTGCGTGGGCAGGTATGGTTCAGAGGGGTCTCTCATTGACAAATAATGTCCAGTATGCTGGAAGCCCTCGCTACGCCCACGATAACCATTGACAAATAATGCTCAGTATGCTGAAAGCCCTCGGTACGCCCAAGATAACCATTGACAAATAATGCCCAGTTTGCTGGACGCCCTGCCTACGCCCCCGATTACCATTGACAAATAATGCCCAGTATGTTGGAAGCCCTCGCTACGCGCCAGATAACCCTTGATAAATAATGCCCAGTATGCTGGAAGCCCTCGCTACGCCCCCGATAACCATTGACAAATAATGTCCAGTATGCTGGAAGCTCTCGCTACGCCCACGATAACCATTGACAAATAATGCCCAGTATGCTGGAAGCCCTCGCTACGCCCACGATAACCATTGACAAATAATGCCCAGTATGCTGGAAGCCCTCGCTACGCCCCCGATAACCATTGACAAATAATGACCAGTATGCTGGAAGCCCTCGCTACGCCCAAGATAACCATTGACAAATAATGCCCAGTTTGCTGGACGCCCTGCCTACGCCCCCGATTACCATTGACAAATAATGCCCAGTATGCTGGAAGCTCTCGCTACGCCCCCGATAACCATTGACAAATAATGTCCAGTATGCTGGAAGCCCTCGCTACGCCCCCGATAACCATTGACAAATAATGACCAGTATGCTGGAAGCCCTCGCTACGCCCAAGATAACCGTTGACAAATAATGCCCAGTTTGCTGGACGCCCTGCCTACGCCCCCGATTACCATTGACAAATAATGCCCAGTATGCTGGAAGCCCTCGCTACGCGCCCGATAACCCTTGATAAATAATGCCCAGTATGCTGGAAGCCCTCGCTACGCCCACGATAACCATTGACAACTAATGCCCAGTATGCTGGAAGCCCTCGCTACGCGCCCGATAACCCTTGATAAATAATGCCCAGTATGCTGGAAGCTCTCGCTACGCCCACGATAACCATTGACAAATAATGGCCAGTATGCTGGAAGCTCTCGCTACGCCCCCGATTACCATTGACAAATAATGCCCAGTATGCTGGAAGCCCTCGCTACGCGCCCGATAACCCTTGATAAATAATGCCCAGTATGCTGGAAGCCCTCGCTACGCCCACGATAACCATTGACAAATAATGTCCAGTATGCTGGAAGCCCTCGCTACGCCCACGATAACCATTGACAAATAATGACCAGTATGCTGGAAGCTCTCGCTACGCCCACGATAACCATTGACAAATAATGGCCAGTATGCTGGAAGCCCTCGCTACGCCCACGATAACCATTGACAAATAATGCCCAGTATGCTGGAAGCCCTCGCTACGCCCCCGATAACCATTGACAAATAATGACCAGTATGCTGGAAGACCTCGCTACGCCCAAGATAACCATTGACAAATAATGCCCAGTTTGCTGGACGCCCTGCCTACGCCCCCGATTACCATTGACAAATAATGCCCAGTATGCTGGAAGCTCTCGCTACGCCCCCGATAACCATTGACAAATAATGTCCAGTATGCTGGAAGCCCTCGCTACGCCCCCGATAACCATTGACAAATAATGACCAGTATGCTGGAAGCCCTCGCTACGCCCAAGATAACCGTTGACAAATAATGCCCAGTTTGCTGGACGCCCTGCCTACGCCCCCGATTACCATTGACAAATAATGCCCAGTATGCTGGAAGCCCTCGCTACGCGCCCGATAACCCTTGATAAATAATGCCCAGTATGCTGGAAACCCTCGCTACGCCCACGATAACCATTGACAACTAATGCCCAGTATGCTGGAAGCCCTCGCTACGCCCCCGATAACCATTGACAAATAATGTCCAGTATGCTGGAAGCTCTCGCTACGCCCCCGATAACCATTGACAAATAATGCCCAGTATGCTGGAAGCCCTCGCTACGCCCACGATAACCATTGACAAATAATGCCCAGTATGCTGGAAGCCCTCGCTACGCCCCCGATAACCATTGACAAATAATGACCAGTATGCTGGAAGCCCTCGCTACGCCCAAGATAACCATTGACAAATAATGCCCAGTTTGCTGGACGCCCTGCCTACGCCCCCGATTACCATTGACAAATAATGCCCAGTATGCTGGAAGCTCTCGCTACGCCCCCGATAACCATTGACAAATAATGTCCAGTATGCTGGAAGCCCTCGCTACGCCCCCGATAACCATTGACAAATAATGACCAGTATGCTGGAAGCCCTCGCTACGCCCAAGATAACCGTTGACAAATAATGCCCAGTTTGCTGGACGCCCTGCCTACGCCCCCGATTACCATTGACAAATAATGCCCAGTATGCTGGAAGCCCTCGCTACGCGCCCGATAACCCTTGATAAATAATGCCCAGTATGCTGGAAGCCCTCGCTACGCCCACGATAACCATTGACAACTAATGCCCAGTATGCTGGAAGCCCTCGCTACGCGCCCGATAACCCTTGATAAATAATGCCCAGTATGCTGGAAGCTCTCGCTACGCCCACGATAACCATTGACAAATAATGGCCAGTATGCTGGAAGCTCTCGCTACGCCCCCGATTACCATTGACAAATAATGCCCAGTATGCTGGAAGCCCTCGCTACGCGCCCGATAACCCTTGATAAATAATGCCCAGTATGCTGGAAGCCCTCGCTACGCCCACGATAACCATTGACAAATAATGTCCAGTATGCTGGAAGCTCTCGCTACGCCCACGATAACCATTGACAAATAATGGCCAGTATGCTGGAAGCCCTCGCTACGCCCACGATAACCATTGACAAATAATGACCAGTATGCTGGAAGCTCTCGCTACGCCCACGATAACCATTGACAAATAATGGCCAGTATGCTGGAAGCCCTCGCTACGCCCACGATAACCATTGACAAATAATGCCCAGTATGCTGGAAGCCCTCGCTACGCCCCCGATAACCATTGACAAATAGTGACCAGTATGCTGGAAGCCCTCGCTACGCCCAAGATAACCATTGACAAATAATGCCCAGTTTGCTGGACGCCCTGCCTACGCCCCCGATTACCATTGACAAATAATGCCCAGTATGCTGGAAGCTCTCGCTACGCCCCCGATAACCATTGACAAATAATGTCCAGTATGCTGGAAGCCCTCGCTACGCCCCCGATAACCATTGACAAATAATGACCAGTATGCTGGAAGCCCTCGCTACGCCCACGATAACCATTGACAAATAATGCCCAGTATGCTGGAAGCCCTCGCTACGCCCCCGATAACCATTGACAAATAGTGACCAGTATGCTGGAAGCCCTCGCTACGCCCAAGATAACCATTGACAAATAATGCCCAGTTTGCTGGACGCCCTGCCTACGCCCCCGATTACCATTGACAAATAATGCCCAGTATGCTGGAAGCTCTCGCTACGCCCCCGATAACCATTGACAAATAATGTCCAGTATGCTGGAAGCCCTCGCTACGCCCCCGATAACCATTGACAAATAATGACCAGTATGCTGGAAGCCCTCGCTACGCCCAAGATAACCGTTGACAAATAATGCCCAGTTTGCTGGACGCCCTGCCTACGCCCCCGATTACCATTGACAAATAATGCCCAGTATGCTGGAAGCCCTCGCTACGCCCCCGATAACCATTGACAAATAATGACCAGTATGCTGGAAGCCCTCGCTACGCCCAAGATAACCATTGACAAATAATGCCCAGTTTGCTGGACGCCCTGCCTACGCCCCCGATTACCATTGACAAATAATGCCCAGTATGCTGGAAGCTCTCGCTACGCCCCCGATAACCATTGACAAATAATGTCCAGTATGCTGGAAGCCCTCGCTACGCCCCCGATAACCATTGACAAATAATGACCAGTATGCTGGAAGCCCTCGCTACGCCCAAGATAACCGTTGACAAATAATGCCCAGTTTGCTGGACGCCCTGCCTACGCCCCCGATTACCATTGACAAATAATGCCCAGTATGCTGGAAGCCCTCGCTACGCACCCGATTACCCTTGATAAATAATGCCCAGTATGCTGGAAGCCCTCGCTACGCCCACGATAACCATTGACAACTAATGCCCAGTATGCTGGAAGCCCTCGCTACGCGCCCGATAACCCTTGATAAATAATGCCCAGTATGCTGGAAGCTCTCGCTACGCCCACGATAACCATTGACAAATAATGGCCAGTATGCTGGAAGCTCTCGCTACGCCCCCGATTACCATTGACAAATAATGCCCAGTATGCTGGAAGCCCTCGCTACGCGCCCGATAACCCTTGATAATTAATGCCCAGTATGCTGGAAGCCCTCGCTACGCCCACGATAACCATTGACAAATAATGTCCAGTATGCTGGAAGCTCTCGCTACGCCCACGATAACCATTGACAAATAATGGCCAGTATGCTGGAAGCCCTCGCTACGCCCACGATAACCATTGACAAATAATGACCAGTATGCTGGAAGCTCTCGCTACGCCCACGATAACCATTGACAAATAATGCCCAGTATGCTGGAAGCCCTCGCTACGCCCCCGATAACCATTGACAAATAATGACCAGTATGCTGGAAGCCCTCGCTACGCCCAAGATAACCATTGACAAATAATGCCCAGTTTGCTGGACGCCCTGCCTACGCCCCCGATTACCATTGACAAATAATGCCCAGTATGCTGGAAGCTCTCGCTACGCCCCCGATAACCATTGACAAATAATGTCCAGTATGCTGGAAGCCCTCGCTACGCCCCCGATAACCATTGACAAATAATGACCAGTATGCTGGAAGCCCTCGCTACGCCCAAGATAACCGTTGACAAATAATGCCCAGTTTGCTGGACGCCCTGCCTACGCCCCCGATTACCATTGACAAATAATGCCCAGTATGCTGGAAGCCCTCTCTACGCGCCCGATAACCCTTGATAAATAATGCCCAGTATGCTGGAAGCCCTCGCTACGCCCACGATAACCATTGACAACTAATGCCCAGTATGCTGGAAGCCCTCGCTACGCCCCCGATAACCATTGACAAATAATGTCCAGTATGCTGGAAGCTCTCGCTACGCCCCCGATAACTATTGACAAATAATGCCCAGTATGCTGGAAGCCCTCGCTACGCCCACGATAACCATTGACAAATAATGCCCAGTATGCTGGAAGCCCTCGCTACGCCCCCGATAACCATTGACAAATAATGACCAGTATGCTGGAAGCCCTCGCTACGCCCAAGATAACCATTGACAAATAATGCCCAGTTTGCTGGACGCCCTGCCTACGCCCCCGATTACCATTGACAAATAATGCCCAGTATGCTGGAAGCTCTTGCTACGCCCCCGATAACCATTGACAAATAATGTCCAGTATGCTGGAAGCCCTCGCTACGCCCCCGATAACCATTGACAAATAATGAACAGTATGCTGGAAGCCCTCGCTACGCCCAAGATAACCGTTGACAAATAATGCCCAGTTTGCTGGACGCCCTGCCTACGCCCCCGATTACCATTGACAAATAATGCCCAGTATGCTGGAAGCCCTCGCTACGCGCCCGATAACCCTTGATAAATAATGCCCAGTATGCTGGAAGCCCTCGCTACGCCCACGATAACCATTGACAACTAATGCCCAGTATGCTGGAAGCCCTCGCTACGCGCCCGATAACCCTTGATAAATAATGCCCAGTATGCTGGAAGCTCTCGCTACGCCCACGATAACCATTGACAAATAATGGCCAGTATGCTGGAAGCTCTCGCTACGCCCCCGATTACCATTGACAAATAATGCCCAGTATGCTGGAAGCCCTCGCTACGCGCCCGATAACCCTTGATAAATAATGCCCAGTATGCTGGAAGCCCTCGCTACGCCCACGATAACCATTGACAAATAATGTCCAGTATGCTGGAAGCTCTCGCTACGCCCACGATAACCATTGACAAATAATGGCCAGTATGCTGGAAGCCCTCGCTACGCCCACGATAACCATTGACAAATAATGACCAGTATGCTGGAAGCTCTCGCTACGCCCACGATAACCATTGACAAATAATGGCCAGTATGCTGGAAGCCCTCGCTACGCCCACGATAACCATTGACAAATAATGCCCAGTATGCTGGAAGCCCTCGCTACGCCCCCGATAACCATTGACAAATAATGACCAGTATGCTGGAAGCCCTCGCTACGCCCAAGATAACCATTGACAAATAATGCCCAGTTTGCTGGACGCCCTGCCTACGCCCCCGATTACCATTGACAAATTGTGCCCAGTATGCTGGAAGCTCTCGCTACGCCCCCGATCACCATTGACAAATAATGTCCAGTATGCTGGAAGCCCTCGCTACGCCCCCGATAACCATTGACAAATAATGACCAGTATGCTGGAAGCCCTCGCTACGCCCAAGATAACCGTTGACAAATAATGCCCAGTTTGCTGGACGCCCTGCCTACGCCCCCGATTACCATTGACAAATAATGCCCAGTATGCTGGAAGCCCTCGCTACGCCCACGATAACCATTGACAACTAATGCCCAGTATGCTGGAAGCCCTCGCTACGCGCCCGATAACCCTTGATAAATAATGCCCAGTATGCTGGAAGCTCTCGCTACGCCCACGATAACCATTGACAAATAATGGCCAGTATGCTGGAAGCTCTCGCTACGCCCCCGATTACCATTGACAAATAATGCCCAGTATGCTGGAAGCCCTCGCTACGCGCCCGATAACCCTTGATAAATAATGCCCAGTATGCTGGAAGCCCTCGCTACGCCCACGATAACCATTGACAAATAATGTCCAGTATGCTGGAAGCTCTCGCTACGCCCACGATAACCATTGACAAATAATGGCCAGTATGCTGGAAGCCCTCGCTACGCCCACGATAACCATTGACAAATAATGACCAGTATGCTGGAAGCTCTCGCTACGCCCACGATAACCATTGACAAATAATGGCCAGTATGCTGGAAGCCCTCGCTACGCCCACGATAACCATTGACAAATAATGCCCAGTATGCTGGAAGCCCTCGCTACGCGCCCGATAAACCTTGATAAATAATGCCCAGTATGCTGGAAGCCCTCGCTACGCCCACGATAACCATTGACAAATAATGACCAGTATGCTGGAAGCTCTCGCTACGCCCACGATAACCATTGACAAATAATGGCCAGTATGCTGGAAGCCCTCGCTACGCCCACGATAACCATTGACAAATAATGTCCAGTATGCTGGAAGCTCTCGCTACGCCCACGATAACCATTGACAAATAATGTCCAGTATGCTGGAAGCTCTCGCTACGCCCACGATAACCATTGACAAATAATGGCCAGTATGCTGGAAGCCCTCGCTACGCCCACGATAACCATTGACAAATAATGCCCAGTATGCTGGAAGCTCTCGCTACGCCCACGATAACCATTGACAAATAATGCCCAGTATGCTGGAAGCTCTCGCTACGCCCACGATAACCATTGACAAATAATGCCCAGTATGCTGGAAGCTCTCGCTACGCCCACGATAGCCATTGACAAATAATTCCCAGTATGCTGGAAGCTCTCGCTACGCCCACGATAACCATTGACAAATAATGCCTGGTGTGCTGGAAGCTTTCGGTGTATCTAATTACGTGCCAAACATGGACAAGGATTGGGCGGTGACATAAAACTGTCCATACAGCAATGTTTCCACTCGGTAAACATGTCAATTTATATGGAATCTATATGGTGCACATAGTCACATAGATCGCGGTAAATAGGAAAGGGTCCTCGCGTTGAACCATGAATTGTACGGATAACGATCCCCCAAAATTGCTAACAGCTAATCGCGAATATCCAAGAATTCCTAGATGCCAATTGCGGAGATCGGAAAAGGTATTCCCTTCCCTGTGTGTACTACGTCATCAAACCCTTCCCTGTGTGTACTACGTCATCAAACCCTTCCCTGTGTGTACTACGTCATCAAACCTCGGAAACTGATGACGTTATTGGCCTCTTAACATTAAGATGGATGTCATACGGGATACGATAGTTAGCTGTCCAGAACATTTGTCAAACATATTTTATCTGTGGTCAGAAATAGTATGAGCAGCTTTAACCATCGTGCCCGCGGCCTACATACCTGTATCGCACTGTTCAATATTTGCTTTGATGTACTGCTTTGAAAAAAACATTGACATTGAATGACATTGACATGACATTATCGACATTGGGTAAAAATCTGTGACAAATTGATTGCTACCTGCTGCGGTAGACTGTTGTAGGCTGCATAACCTTGTCATGTGCTGCCATAGGCTGGGTCGTTCTTCCACGCTAAGGCGAATCACTGGTTCAGCATTGCTCACGCATGGTCGTAGACTGTCTAAGACTGTAATAGACTTATATATTGTAATAGATGGTCATAGATGATCAGAGATGGTCATATACTGTCAAATACTGTCATAGACTGCCAAAGATGTCATAGCCTGTCATACTTGTCATAGACTGTCATAGACTCATAGTGTCACTGTCATATCCTGTCATACGTGTCATAGACTGCCAAAGACTGCAATAAACTGCCATACGCTTCACATGCTGCTATAGACTGTCATAGATTGTCATAGATGGTCAGAGATGGTCACAGACCGTCAAAGACTGTCATAGATTGCCAAAGACTGGCATAGACTGTCAGATGTGTCATAGACTGCCAAATACTGTCATAGACTGTCATAGATTGTCATAGACTGTCATACATGTCATAGACTGCCAAAGATTGCCATAGACTGCTATAGACTGCCATACGCGTAACATGCTGTCATAGACTGTCGTATCTGTCATATGCTGTCATAGACTGTATTTAGGTATTATGTTCTCTTCGTCTCTGAAATGGACATTGGCATTGAGCACACTTGCAAAACAATCTGATATAGCCCCTCTTTTCCTTGAGGCACTAAGGGAGCAAGGTTACGGTCAGTCTGGGGCTGTTTGACAAAATGATTCTGCCAATTCTTTTATATGGGTCTGAAGTCTGGGGCTATGAGATAATACCCAAAATAGAGAAATACGAAATAAGTTTTTTTAAACATATTCTGTGTTTGCCAACTAGAACCCCTGACATCGCTGTTTTGGGAGAATGCGGCAGAAAACCCATAAATGTATTATATATGACAAGATGTCTAAAATTCTGGCTAAAACATTTGCACCAAAAAATAGATTAACTAGAAACTCGTATACAATGTTATATAATCTGGATGTAGCCGGCAAAGTCACGTGGGCGACCGGAATAAGAAAACTGCTGTTTAGATATGATTTTAGTCATGTGTGGATCGCACAAGAAGTCGGAAATGTCAATATGTTTCTTAGTGCATTTAAGCAACGTTTAGGGGACATTTCTACCAGGGAGTGAAATACAACTGTAAATGAGACGTCAAAGTTGGACGGTTATTGCAGTTTCAAAACCTCGTTGGTATTGGAAAACTATTTATCTTGTGTCAAAAATGTTAACCATAGAATGGCGCTGTCAAGACTAAGATGTTCTTCGCATCATCTGGCGATCGAGCGTCAGAGAGGAATAGTAGACAGACATTTTAGATTCTGCAGTTTCAGTTTCGCTGCAGGAATACAAGCCATTGGAGACGAATATCATTTCATCTGTATCTGTCCCCATTACGATCATATTAGAAATGGGGTTTTCGGCAGGACTGTACTGTATACATCTCGAGTGGATCTCGAATTTATCACAATGCTAACCTCTCAAAATCCTTCGGAATATAGCTGCTTATACTTATGAGCTTTCAAGTTTCGCAAATTGAGTTTGTAAATGTACCAGCACACTACATATGTACTGCACTTTGCACTGAACTGATACCATGGGCCCACGGTCTGAAAAGGATGAAATATATACGTTAATATAAGTTAAAAAGAAAATAGACTGTCACACGTGTCATACTGTCATTATGTGTCATAGACTCTCATACGGGGTCTTGTATGCTGTAATAGACAGCATACATATATGGCCATATGCTTCCATACGGTGTCATAGACTGTCATATGCTGCCGCAAACAGTCGTATACTGTTAAAGGTCCGTGTGTCCGGCCTAACACATGTATAGACCTACAGATGCGGTGCCTCGATGTGCATGAAGTAATAAAGGGAGTAATGAGGTAATGATGTGTCCGAACATGACCACATGACAGTGACAACGTACATACGTTATTCATACATCCCCCACCCCCTCCCCTCACCCATCGCCCCTCGCCCCACCCCCTCCCCTCACCCATCGCCCCTCGCCCCACCCCCTCCCCTCACCCATCGCCCCTCGCCTCACCCTCTCTGTTCCCCTGTCCCCAGGCTGACGTACCACGGTTTCCATCAGAGATCTGCTTCGGACGGACAAGGTTCATTTCGTTTCATCAAATTCTAATTTCCTGTTGTAGATGTGGCGTCCAGAACCCCTGTCGAGCCCCTGGACCTTCGTCGGTAGGGGTCGCCACTGCACCAGTCTCCCGGACCAGTCTCACCCTCATCTCCTTGGGAGACGAGAGAGGGATGGAGAGGGAGAGGGGATGGGGAGAAAGACGGGGATAAGCCGGCAGCCGGCTCGTGATAGAAAAATGGGGACAGTAATACGAGGTAATTTTACGTCCTACCACTGCCCCCCTCCCCCCCCCCCCCCCACTAATACGGTTCTACCCCCCGTGTATCAGATCTCACGCCTTGTAGGTAGAGGAGTGGGGGGGGGGTGCATGAAGGGGTTGGGACAAGTGGAAGTCGTGCAGAGAGATGGAGGGGTTTGGGGGGGGGGGGGGGGGGTGGTCGTGGCTGTGCCATCGAGGCTTCATGACCGTCTGACCGCGAGTAATTCAACTCTTTTGCAAAGCCCTATTCACTGATTCAAACGGCTCACAGGGCAACATCAGGCCGACAGTTTTTGTCTGCCTTGATGAACACGTCGGCTAGCCGTGGTCGCCCTGGTCACACCAGGCCTGAGGGGATGAACGAAGAGAGGGGTCAGGGCTATGAGAGGTGTGGGACAGGAAGGTGGGGTGGGCACTATATGCTGTGAGCAGCGAGCCGGGGGAAAGCAGTGGGCCAGAAAGCAGTGGATTACACCCACTGCCTTCACGGCTTGTTGGTCCTTACCCTTCAGGGACAAGGGAAGGTGTAGCGGAGCAGACGCTAGGCGGCCACGTGACCACCACAGGGCATCACACACAGAGCAGCACGGCTCCCAGCCGTTGTAACGTCTCCACCACACACAGAGCACCACGGCTCTCAGCCCTTGTAACGTCTCCACCACACACAGGGAACCACGGCTCCCAGCCGTTGTAACGTCTCCACCACACACAAAGCACCACGGCTCCCAGCCGTTGTAACGTCTCCACCACACACAGAGAACCACGGCTCCCAGCCGTTGTAACGTCTCCACCACACACAGAGCACCACGGCTCCCAGCCGTTGTAACGTCTCCACCACACACAGAGCACCACGGCTCCCAGCCGTTGTAACGTCTCCACCACACACAGAGAACCACGGCTCCCAGCCGTTGTAACGTCTCCACCACACACAGAGCACCACGGCTCCCAGCCGTTGTAACGTCTCCACCACACACAGAGCACCACGGCTCCCAGCCGTTGTAACGTCTCCACCACACACAGAGAACCACGGCTCCCAGCCGTTGTAACGTCTCCACCACACACAGAGCACCACGGCTCCCAGCCGTTGTAACGTCTCCACCACACACAGAGCACCACGGCTCCCAGCCGTTGTAACGTCTCCACCACACACAGAGAACCACGGCTCCCAGCCGTTGTAACGTCTCCACCACACACATAGAACCACGGCTCCCAGCCGTTGTAACGTCTCCACCACACACACAGAACCACGGCTCCCAGCCGTTGTAACGTCTCCACCACACACAGAGAACCACGGCTCCCAGCCGTTGTAACGTCTCCACCACACACAGAGAACCACGGCTCCCAGCCGTTGTAACGTCTCCACCACACACAACGCACCACGGCTCCCAGCCGTTGTAACGTCTCCACCACACACAGAGAACCACGGCTCCCAGCCGTGTAACGTCTCCACCACACACAGAGAACCACGGCTCCCAGCCGTTGTAACGTCTCCACCACACACAGAGCACCACGGCTCTCAGCCGTTGTAACGTCTCCACCACACACAGAGCACCACGGCTCCCAGCCGTTGTAACGTCTCCACCACACACAAAGCACCACGGATCCCAGCCGTTGTAACGTCTCCACCACACACAGAGAACCACGGCTCCTAGCCGTTGTAACGTCTCCACCACACACAGAGAACCACGGCTCTCAGCCGTTGTAACGTCTCCACCACACACAGAGCACCACGGCTCTCAGCCGTTGTAACGTCTCCACCACACACAAAGCACTACGGCTCCCAGCCGTTGTAACGTCTCCACCACACACAGAGAACCACGGCTCCCAGCCGTTGTAACGTCTCCACCATACACAGAGAACCACGGCTCCCAGCCGTTGTAACGTCTCCACCACACACACAGAACCACGGCTCCCAGCCGTTGTAACGTCTCCACCACACACACAGAACCACGGCTCCCAGCCGTTGTAACGTCTCCACCACACACAGAGAACCACGGCTCTCAGCCGTTGTAACGTCTCCACCACACACAGAGCAGCACGGTTCCCAGCCGTTGTAACGTCTCCACCACACACAGAGCACCACGGCTCCCAGCCGTGTAACGTCTCCACCACACACAGAGAACCACGGTTCCCAGCCGTTGTAACGTCTCCACCACACACAGAGCACGACGGCTCCCAGCCGTTGTAACGTCTCCACCACACACAGAGCAGCGCGGCTCCCAGCCGTTGTAACGTATCCACCACACACAGAGAACCACGGCTCCCAGCCGTTGTAACGTCTCCACCACACACAGGGCACCACGGCTCTCAGCCGTTGTAACGTCTCCACCACACACAGAGAACCACGGCTCTCAGCCGTTGTAACGTCTCCACCACACACAGAGAACCACGGCTCTCAGCCGTTGTAACGTCTCCACCACACACAGAGCACCACGGCTCCTAGCCGTTGTAACGTCTCCACCACACACAGAGAACCACGGCTCCCAGCCGTTGTAACGTCTCCACCACACACAGAAAACCACGGCTCCCAGCCGTTGTAACGTCTCCACCACACACAGAGCACCACGGCTCCCAGCCGTTGTAACGTCTCCACCACACACAGAACCACGGCTCCCAGCCGTTGTAACGTCTCCACCACACACAGAAAACCACGGATCCCAGCCGTTGTAACGTCTCCTCCACACACAGAGCAGCACGGCTCCCAGCCGTTGTAACGTCTCCACCACACACAGAGCACAACGGCTCCCAGCCGTTGTAACGTGGCATGGCACAGAGGTGGGGTTTTGTTCTTCAAGCCAATAAATTCCGCCTGTAGGTCTATACATAAGTTCCAAACAAAAAACGTCTTTTATCCTTTAAGAGGCTGCCGGTATCGTCTAAATAAATAAAGTTGAAGATTAATCGAATTGGTTGTCCTGTAAAATGTATATATTGCATCAATCTATTATTCAGTTACGCTGATCCAGATTGATTAGGTCTGAATATATTACTTCACACCCAGAGTTCCTGTGGCCTACATGTACACCGCACAGCCTGGCGTCAGGCCCACACCTTATAACTACCGTGTCCTTGACGGCCCTTAATTATGCAGGGTATCTGAGCGATAATTGAGTCAACTTGACTGCCGCTACAGCTCCACCGAGTAAACAGTCTGCTGCCAGCCTGCCGGACAATTCGAGTCAGATTAGGTCCCACTCCCCAATTTCAACATTACCTCACCCCCTGCAGGTCAATTCCCTGCCCGCACCAACCTCAAAGCATTGCCCCCCTCCTCCCCCTCCTCCCTTGCTGGTGGTCTATTTCAAGGCAAATCAGGTGTGAAATTTGATTTGGGCGCGGAGATCGTTACCAGAGGGCGCCACCGGTAGGCATAAACCCCAGGAGGGGGAGGCAGGGGTGGGGGGGTGAATGACAGGATGTTGGAGGGGTGGGGGTGCCAGTCGGGGTAGAGGAGGGGTGGGGTCGACTGGTAAGATGGTTGAGGGGTGGGGAAGACTGGCGGGATGGTGGAGGGGTGGGGGTGACTGGCGGGATGGTGGAGGGGTGGGGGCGACTGGCGGGATGGTGGAAGGGTGGGGGTGACTGGCGGGATGGTGGAGGGGTGATGGACAAGCGTGCCAAGCGGGTCCTGTCTCGCGGGGAAAATCCCGGGTACCACAGACGAGACTAACCGCGAGATCTGCAGCTGCAGCTGGACGTGAAGGAGAAAAAGCCGGGAGAAAAAAGTCATTGGTGAGATGATTCAGATACTACGCGCTGTCAGTAGCCGCGTAAGGCCGCTTTGTAGTTTTACGTCACACCTTCGTTTCATGTTGGCAGTTGACATCTAGTTGCGCGCACGTTTTCAATGAGATGGGCGTTGCATCTCATACAGCAAACAACGTAGGCCCACTGGTTAAAGTCGTCGTACACAGAAATGGAACTTGATTTGTAGCGGGAAATGGCGAAACACTGGAATATTATATAATCCATGTTTTCGATAAAATAAATAGTTTTTATACGATTCAGTACCATTCTGTGCCATGCCCGCTTGAGGTTTCACACAATATTCTCCTTTATTCATTATTTAGGCCTGTCAGCCATGTACTCAGTTAGAGACAATCGGGATGTCGGATCAACAGCTTCGCTTGTCACTGTCGGATTCAGGGAATCGTGGCGTGGTGTCCAACCCTGCCCCCTCCTCCCACCCCCCCCCCCCACCCATCTTCCCATCCCCCCATACCCGCCTTTTTTTTCTTGGGTGCAACCCCCCCCCCTTGTACCCCCTTTCCCCGCTCGTGCCATCCGATGCCCTCCTCCCACCCCCTTCTTACCCCTCATTCCACCCATGGTGAATGTTCCTCCCCTTTTCAAATTCTGGATCCGCTCTTGATAATAGGAATGGTAAGGCTGTGTGTGATCAAGTGTCCTGTAGTAATACTTACTAACTTACGGGTCATGTATACATCCTGGCAACATGGAGTGAATGTCGACAAAAGATAATGATTAATTGTGCCTTCTTGGGCGTGCGTCTTAAGGAAGGCAATTGGCTGCAACAACTATTACAGCCAATCACAGTTGCCAGGCTGCAAAAGGTGGAGGGTGGATGGGGGTTAGGTATGGTGGAGAAGCTGCAGAATTCTCCCGCTAATATCACGACCCCGCGAGGCAGTGGAATAACACAACGCCGGAGTCACGTGATGCTACTGGGACCTCGTCACGAGATGACTGGCTCACTGTGGCAACCCTTTCCTCCCGTCATGCATCGCGCCGCCGCCTTCCGCTTCCGCCTAGACCACGTGGTCCACATGCTGTCAGTGGTCCGTAAGAAGGACGCCAACTTCAAAACTAATGAACAGGAAAACAATGTATTTATCTATATTTTGAGAGATGTTAGACTCGCATCACAGATGCTTTTAGTACCGTGAATAATGCAGAATTCTCCTCTTGCTTCTCGTTCGCACGCCATGGCGACCGTATGGTCCCCTTGTACGCCCCGGCCCCATCTCCAATATAACGGCTTTCCCGGCGCGACCATTGCCCATTGATGGCACGCCGAGATGCCATATATTAATCTTTATTTTGGAATACGACCCCACAAAACGATCACCGGAGTCCCGTTGCCGGTTTCTCCAGTTAGCGAAACGCACACGCAAAAAAGCCAATGTTCCTAGATTCAGGACGTTGGAGACTTTTGCTCGTTAGCGGATAACGATGCTTCGCGAGCCGGCTAGAGTTGATAGCTTCTTCGTTTTGTCCACCCCCTTTAATTTGTGTGACAAATAATAGCCTTTTGCTTGCGGTCGAGGTAAGACCACTAATTGGTAATGGATAAAGAAGCTATTCATTTTGTATCTGCTACATAATTAATATACCCAAAATTATGGGATTCTAAACAAAAATGGCTACCATAGTGTTGTAAGAAACTGATGTGTTGAGAGAAGGCATTGGAATGACAACATTTCTAAGGTCCAGCGGATTGTGCCATTTAAGGTTTCCTTGTCCCCCGCAATGGCGCTGCCTGTTGCGGGGGACACATTGATCTATGCATCCAACCTCGGTAGGCTATATGTAACGCTGGAGCACATTCTGACTCACACGCAGAAGAAAAGAAATCACAATGTGTCGGATACCGGCCCGAGATTACCGGAGATAAGAGGGCAATGAATAAATTTGTATCTTAATTCGCTTCCTCCGAATACCTACACCGCCTCCCCCCCCTCACTTTCCCCCACTCCCGACTCTCGACTTCTGACACCCACCTGACACCCACCATCTACTATTCCTTAACCCACCCACCACCATGCTGGGATCTCCTCTCCCACTCCCCCCCCTCCCCCCCCCCCACCCCACCTTAGCCGGAACAATGCACGCGCCTCACGTTTGCCGGCATGGAGATTAACCTTTGGTCGTCTGATCTGGATTAAAGGTTTGATTGTCTTCGGATTGCCCGGAGGCGTCAAAAACCCGGATTGTTTTCCCTTCCGGATACGAATAGAGACCCCTGGAGTGAGCGGTCTTGTTTTTCCCGTTGATCCAGACGAGGTGCCGGGACCAGGATGGCGACGCCGGAATCCGGATCTGGCTGTCAATGGATGGCCCTCGGGATCCGGATCTGGCTGTCCATGAATGGCCCTCGGGACCTGAATCTGGCTGTCCATGGATGTTCCTCGGGATTTGAATCTGGCTGTCCATGAATGGCCCTCGGGACCTGGATCTGGCTGTCCATGGATGTTCCTCGGGATTTGGATCTGGTTGTCCATGAATGGCCCTCGGGACCTGGATCTGGCTGTCCATGGATGTTCCTCGGGATTTGGATCTGGCAGTCAATGAAAAGACATCGGAATCCGGATCTGGCTGTCAATGCATGACCCTCGGGATCCATGGGGAATGAGAAGGGTTAATCCGGATCTGGCTGTCAATGCATGACCCTCGGGATCCATGGGGAATGAGAAAGGTTAATCCGGATCTGGCTGTCAATGCATGACCCTCGGGATCCATGGGGAATGAGAAAGGTTAATCCGGATCTGGCTGTCAATGCATGACCCTCGGGATCCATGAAATATGACAGAATAAAACATGCTACAGTTAGCACCACCACAACCTCCATCATTAGTATTGCTACCACCTCCCCAACATCCATCTACCCTGACATCTGTATAACACACCCTGTTAAATCCGGATGACGATCCTTGACTTGACAATAATGAAAACCAATCACCGAGATTTTGATTATTTACGTGACAATAATCGGCATCAGCGGCCGATATCTCGATTATTGACGTGACAATAATCGGCATCAGCGGCCGATATCTCGATTATTGACGTGACAATAATCGGCATCAGCGGCCGAGATCTTGATTATTTACGTGACAATAATGGGCGTCAGCGGCCCAGCTTTGGACAGTCGACCGGACAATATTGGGCACCAAAGACCAGCCCCGTCCATAGACGGTGACCGGAGATATTGCCCGGCGCGACAGGCTCCCACTGATACCCATTCGTACCAAAGAACTCCCACGCCCTCCCTGACATTCCATCTCCTTTTCATCATAGACTAAGAGAGAAAATTAATGAGATAGGTTCCCTGGGCGAGCGTATAGAAGACATGCGATCAATTGTGCTAAGAGTGAGGCTGACGTATACAGGCTGCCGAGTAGTCCAATGACCCGGGGGGTGGGGGGGGGGGGGGGTGGGGAGGCAGACCTGCCTACAGCGGGCCGCCAAAGCCTCCTGGCTTAAGGGAGATGTAAGTAAGAAGAGGGTCAGTCTCCCACCGGAAGGGGGCGCCGGGGGCAGGGCGGCGACGCCGACCAGAGAATATCAATTACCCGACAGCCATTGAACTCTATTTTTGCAAATTCTCCATACATCGATTCCTTGGGATCTCCGACGATTAAAGACAAATAAATGTCCCCATATTGTATGTTCATTGCGCAAACAGGTTTAAATAAGACAATCTCATATATGATGTGGATGTCATTCGCGTATGGAGGCACACTTCCGGTCTTGGCTTGAAATAACAGACCTGAATTACCTGTCACAGCTCTTCACTCTCCGCCTCCAGGAACCAATGCCGAGGAACGAGTGAAGCTCCTCTCCTTCCCGCCATCTATCTGCATCTTGCAAAATAACGTGGTTATAAGATTTTTTGTTTTTAATGTTTGTCTTCACCAAAGACCGTTCCTCTAAGATCAAACTAAAACAAATGGAGAATTTCAGATTGTTAATTTGTGAAGCTGCATATTTCAACTTCGGCCAATAAGGCGAGGGGCTAGCATGTGGACATTTTTTTTTTTTAATTTTGGGATTTTTAAGAATTTTTTATTTTTAAGAATTGCCAACGTTCACTTTCACATATGCTCTTTTAAATAATATTGCTAAACATGATCGAAGAAATGTGTATGAACGATTTTGTCGAGGAACCAGTCGGTCGAGACTTACTCGGGAGTTCAATAGGTCACCAATGTCATCAGGCGGAACATATACGTATTGCTACTTTTATTTCGAATACATTTCATAGCGTTATGCCACTCTATTGAGGGCAGCTCCAATTTTGTTTTGTGCGTATTAGTTTAATGATTATGTACCATCGTCCCATAGTATCGTCTCAGTATCTAGATGAGACTCTACCTTTGTTCTGATGAGACCTACGTTAGTTCTGAGACCTACATTTGTTCTGAGACCTACATTTGTTCTGAGACCTACATTTGTTCTGAGACCTACATATGTTCTGAGACCTACATTTGTTCTGAGACCTACATTTGTTCTGATGATACACTAGTGTCTTTCAGATGATGCCCTGCCTGGTGCAGCTGACACTATTCCTTTGTTTATATCATTCAGTATAGTTAGTGATTTACCACCATCTTATTTTTTTGGCGTAGGATTTCTTTTGATGAGATCCATGGTTGGTCATTACGGCAACTTGCTTATTTTTAAGGTAACTTAATACATAGCTTTTTACGACATCGTTTCTCGGGTGGCGCGATTCTGTCTGGTCATTACGTTGCTTATTTCACCACAGCCGTCTACCAAAGCCTCATGGGAGCCAACCTACGGTAGCGCCCCAGTCAGTGATTTATGCAAGACTCGTCCTAATGGGCCAAGAGGTACAAAACCAACAATCGATCAAACCAAGAACATGCCTTAATTAGTTGTCAAGTAGATAGTGCGTCTGACAGACTCGATGAGGCCTCGACCACCTTGCAAGAGACTGGCGATAAGAACTGATCAGTCGTCGTCACGTGCCCCCCCCCCCCCCCCCCACCGGATGATGTTACGAGGTGGCACATTGCTGGGTGAATGCCGAGTCACATAGATGAAGGTCGAATCGATAGCATGGGCGATACGTCCCAGAAGTGAAGCCCCGACGAACGCACAAGGTCTAGCGGCCACCAGATACACCTAGGGCCCCGGTCTGTAGGTCGGAGGCAGTAGTTGTTAATCTGTACGTTTAATCATCATGATATGGCAGCGATTGAATAATGAACGATGAAAAACTACCCTTCAACCCAACTGGGGCGTGGTTTCTGAATGTCATCTCCTTCACCTGCACCGTTGTTGTTTTTTTTCTCTCGCCGTCAGTTCATTCTCTCCCCCCCCCGCCACTTATTATCCCCCCCCCACCCCACTGCATCCACCCCCCGTCTCATTCTTTCAGCAGACGAATGACTCTTTGGAAGCACGAACTGGCGGTTGCTAGGCGACAGCGCCACCTGGAGACAGACAGACAGAGAGACGGACGGACGAACAGACAGACAGACGGCATGACGTGCCGTGGCAGTTTGTGGGACCGGCTTTAAGCCAGCGGCCGCAAGCCCTAACTCCGTGGTGGCCGCAAGCCTTAACTCTGTGGTGGCCGCAAGCCTTAACTCCGTGGTGGCCGCAAGCCTTAACTCTGTGGTGGCCGCAAGCCTTAACTCAGTGGTGGCCGCAAGCCTTAACTCTGTGGTGGCCGCAAGCCTTGGCTCTCTGTGATGGCCGCAAGCCTTAGCTCTCTGTGGTGGCCGCTAGCCTTAGCTCTGTGGTGGCCGCAAGCCTTGGCTCTCTGTGGTGGCCGCTAGCCTTAGCTCTGTGGTGGCCGCAAGCCTTGGCTCTCTGTGGTGGCCTCTAGCCTTAGCTCTCTGTGGTGGCCGCAAGCCTCAGCTCTGTGGTGGCCGCAAGCCTTAACTCCCTGTGGTGGCCGCAAGCCTTGGCTCTCTGTGGTGGCCGCAAGCTTTGGCTCTCTGTGGTGGCCGCTAGCCTTGGCTCTCTGTGGTGGCCGGAGCCTTGGCTCTCTGTGGTGGCCGCTAGCCTTAGCTCTGTGGTGGCCGCAAGCCTTGGCTCTCTGTGGTGGCCGCTAGCCTTAGCTCTGTGGTGGCCACAAGCCTTGGCTCTCTGTGGTGGCCGCAAGCCTTAGCTCTGTGGTGGCCGCAAGCCTTGGGTCTCTGTGGTGGCCGCTAGCCTTAGCTCTCTGTGGTGGCCGCAAGCCTTGGCTCTCTGTGGTGGCCGCAAGCCCTAGCTCCCTGTGGTGGCCACTAGCCATAGCTCTCTGTGGTGGCCGGAGCCTTGGCTCTCTGTGGTGGCCGCAAGCCTTGGCTCTCTGTGGTGGCCGCAAGCCTTGGCTCTCTGTGGTGGCCGCTAGCCTTGGCTCTCTGTTGTACCCGGAGCCTTAGCTCTCTGTGGTGGCCGCAAGCCTTGGCTCCCTGTGGTGGCCGCAAGGCTTGGCTCTCTGTGGTGGCCGGAGCCTTGGCTCTCTGTGGTGGCCGGAGCCTTAGCTCTCTGTGGTGGCCGCAAGCCTTGGCTCTCTGTGGTGGCCGGAGCTTTGGCTCTCTGTGGTGGCCACAATGCCTTAGCTCTCTGTGGTGGCCGCAAGCCTTAGCTCTGTGGTGGCCGCAAGCCTTGGCTCTCTATGGTGGCCGTAAGCCCTAGCTCTCTGTGGTGGCCGCTAGCCTTAGCTCTCTGTGGTAGCCGCAAGCCTTGGCTCTCTGTGGTGGCCGCAAGCCCTAGCTCCCTGTGGTGGCCACTAGCCCTAGCTCTCTGTGGTGGCCGGAGCCTTGGCTCTCTGTGGTGGCCGCAAGCCTTGGCTCTCTGTGGTGGCCGCAAGCCTTTGCTCTCTGTGGTGGCCGCTAGCCTTGGCTCTCTGTGGTGGCCGGAGCCTTGGCTCTCTGTGGTGGCCGCTAGCCTTAGCTCTGTGGTGGCTGCAAGCCTTGGCTCTCTGTGGTGGCCGCTAGCCTTAGCTCTGTGGTGGCCGCAAGCCTTGGCTCTCTGTGGTGGCCGCTAGCCTTAGCTCTGTGGTGGCCGCAAGCCCTAGCTCCCTGTGGTGGCCGCTAGCCTTAGCTCTGTGGTGGCCGCAAGCCTTGGCTCTCTGTGGTGGCCGCTAGTCTTAGCTCTGTGGTGGCCGCAAGCCTTGGCTCTCTGTGGTGGCCGCTAGCCTTAGCTCTGTGGTGGCCGCAAGCCTTGGCTCTCTGTGGTGGCCGCTAGCCTTAGCTCTGTGGTGGCCGCAAGCCCTAGCTCCCTGTGGTGGCCGCTAGCCTTAGCTCTGTGGTGGCCGCAAGCCTTGGCTCTCTGTGGTGGCCGCTAGCCTTAGCTCTGTGGTGGCCGCAAGCCTTGGCTCTCTGTGGTGGCCGCTAGCCTTAGCTCTGTGGTGGCCGCAAGCCCTAGCTCCCTGTGGTGGCCACTAGCCCTAGCTCTCTGTGGTGGCCGGAGCCTTGGCTCTCTGCGGTGGCCGCAAGCCTTGGCTCTCTGTGAAGGAGCTTGAAGCCTGTGTTGGCGTGTGGTGGCGGCCCGTTGTGTCTGAGCCGCCTGTCTACGGGTTCCCCCAGCAGTACGAGTCACTGTCTCCTCCTTTCCCCCTGCCTCCTCTGACCGCCTCCTCTGGCCTCCCCCTCGTTTCCCTCCCACTCACGGCCCATCTATCTGCCCTGCGCCGCGCGAGGCCCCCTGCCCGCCTGCCCGCCTGCCCGCTTCCCGCTGGCTGTCGGCTTCGCTACCTGCCCTGTGCTCATCGCTCGCCGCTTGCTGGCGGAGTCACGTGGTCAGCTCACTCACTCCCTGACTGGCTGCCTGGCTAGCTGGCTGGCTGGCTGGCTGGCCCATTCTGTGAATTGCTTTTTCTGCAGACAGCAGACAGTCCTCATCAGTGGGAAATCACTGAACGCGAGGAATGGAGCGCGCTAACAGCTAGCTAGCTCGAGAGCGAGACCTAACGCGAGATCGAGCGGACCGAGCGCGAGAAACCCCGTCCGGTCCGGTCTAGTCTGCAGCAGCAGTCAGTCCGCCGCGCTCTTCACGTTTAAACGAGGACTACTTTACAAGTGAACACTGGACCGTAATACAAATGGTGTCACTTCGTTTACGGAATGAAAAGGATAAAGTGGATTACCGACAGTCAGGTTTGGATTACGTGTTTGAGTCTGTTCCACTTAAGAAATTATAAGTGAAGTAGAAAAGCGCCTTCGGGTAATGATCGAGATTGAGAGAGTGTAAAAGACCGAGAATTAAGGTAAACTCGTCTTTGTGTGGTGGTACCATTGCGTCTATCACAATGCCCATCCGTCGCCGAGCAGACCCCCACCCCCACCCGCATTGGGTCGACCCAACCACGGATTTATTTCATTGCGGAGTGAGCGAATATGAATGATAACGACAACCAAATGGCAAGCGGGCTGTCTGTTTGATTTCAGCTCGGTTTCCGTTCACCGATTTACGTGTAAGTGGTGTGTATGTGATAGGCTTCAGCCACTAACGGTGTGCCCGCCGCTGCCGCCAGTAGCCGGTGGCAGGTCGCTCACTCCCCGCCAGCCAGAGCCGTTGGCCCGGTGGTGACAGACGAGGGAATGCCGGCCAGCCAGCCAGCCCGCCCGCCCCGAGTCGCTAGTCTCCACGGCATTCTCGATGACAATGCGACTCGACTCGCCTGCGGTTCCACCCTCTGACTGTCTTGTGCGTACCACGATCCGTGTCTCAGAACGGTGTGGCGCGTTCACTCGGATATATATGTAGGCCTACTGACCCTTGAGGACCAGCAACGAGAGTGAGAAGCTAAACCCGAAGATGTCTCTTGTGGGCATTCCGTAACTATAATCAATTATTATTTTATCATTGAATCATTCGTAAATTCGGATATTTCTTGGGTCGCTGAGCAACCCGCGATACAGGTGAAGTCTAATGTTTCTCAAACCATGTGAGGAATCTATATACTATAATTGCTGTAGATGTCGATGCGATCCTAAAAACTGACCCCGGTTGTTCCTCAACTGATATTCAAATTGATGCAGCAGGGTTTAGGTACGCTCCAATGAGCCTAATCTTGACCATAATAATAATACACGGCGGGAAACGATGGCAGTGTCGCCACCGCTCGTCAGTAAGACCCGGACATTACGGGATTCATAATAATAACACCCGTACGCACATTACAGAACGCAATTTCTCTGACGCGAAAGGAAACTCGATATGCACTGTAGGATGTGTGATACGTTTCATGATGCGAGTTCTAAACCAACTGCCATCGTCCTCATTGGAATCGGCCACCTGATTTTTGTTCTTCACACTTCATCAAACGGCTTGTTCGGTTTGTACAGCAAGATTGTTTGTGACGTTTGCAATGTTATATCGAAACACAAATCCACATGGACAGCGACATCTAGCTAAAAGAGACGAATCTTTCTCTCTTTCCTTGATACCGCGCCATGACGGCAGATGCAAATTGCTTTCTCCCGCGAAGAAGCGCCCGTGTCCTGGAATAAGTCTATTTACCGAGAGTGCCGCGAGTACCAGAACACCATGACTCACAGCGCCCTCTGTGGAGAGATGGGGAGTCAGCTGAGACGTAGCGGATGCACTGTGCAGACACTGGTCTGTTAGAGCCTCTCTCCATAGGCAATGGTCTGTTGGAGCCTCTCTCCATAGGCAATGGTCTGTTGGAGTTTCTCGCCATAGGCAATGGTTTGTTGGAGTTTCTCTCCATAGGCAATGGTCTGTTTGAGCATCTCTCCATGGGCAATGGTCTGTTGGCGCCTCTCTCCATAGGCAATGGTCTGTTGGAACCTCTCTTCATAGGCAATGGTCTGTTGGAGTTTCTCGTCATAGACAATGGTCTGTTGGAGCATCTCTCCATGGGCAATGGTCTGTTGGAGTTTCTCTCCATAGGCAATGGTCTGTTGGAGCATCTCTCCATGGGCAATGGTCTGTTGGCGCCTCTCTCCATAGGCAATGGTCTGTTGGAGTTTCTCTCCATGGGCAATGATCTGTTGGAGCATCTTTCCATGGGCAATGGTCTGTTGGAGTTTCTCTTCATAGGCAATGGTCTGTTGGAGCATCTCTCCATGGGCAATAGTCTGTTGGCGCCTCTCTCCATAGGCAATGGTCTGTTGGAACCTCTCTTCATAGGCAATTGTCTGTTTGAGTTTCTCTTCATAGGCAATGGTATGTTGGAGTCTCTCCATAGGCACTGGTCTGTTGGTGTCTCTCCATAGGCGAAGGTCTTTTTCAGTCTCTCGCCATAGGCAATGGTCTGTTGGAGTCTCTCTTCATAGGCAATGGTCTGTTGGAGCCTCTCCATAGACAATGGTCTGTTGGAGTTTCTCTTCATAGGCAATGGTCTGTTGGAGTCTCTCGTCATAGGCAATGGTCTTTTGGAGCCTCGTTCCATAGGCAATGGTCTGTTGGAGTTTCTCTTCATAGGCAATGGTATGTTTGAGTCTCTCCATAGGCACTGGTCTGTTGGAATCTATCGATAGGCCATGATCTGTTGGAGTCTCTCTCCATAGGCAATGGTCTGTTGGAACCTCTCTTCAAGGGCAATGGTCTGTTGGAGTCTCTTCATAGGCAATGGTCTGTTGGAGCCTCTCTCCATAGGCCATGATCTGTTAGAGTCTCTCTCCATATGCAATGGTTTGTCAGAGCCTCTCTCCATAATCAATGGTCTGTTGGAACCTCCCTTCAAAGGCAGTGGTCCGTTGGAACCTTTTGTTCAAAGGCAATGGTCTGTTGGAGTATCTTCACATACAATGGTCTGTTGGAGCCTCTCTCCATAGGCAATGGTCTGTTGGAGCCTCTCCCCATAGGCAATGGTCTGTTGGAGCCTCTCTCCATAGGCAATGTTCTGTTGGAGTCTCTTCACATAGGCAATGGTTAGTTGTAGCCTCTCCAGATAGACAATGGTCTGTTAGAACATCTTCACAGTCAATATTAAATTCTCGCTTTACATAGGTATCATGAGTCAGCATATGTTACAGTCTGTTTTTGTATTCATCGTATCTGTGTTGCAGTTTGTGTTAAACTTGGGCTGAATATGTCTTGTTATGTAGTCAGTTGGCGCATATCTGATACAGTCTCTGTTGGCACATATCTGATACACTCTCTGTTGGCCCAGATCTGATATAGTCTGTGTTGGCACATATCTAATGCAGTCTCTGTTGGCACATATCTGATACAATCCCTGTTGGTTCATATCTGATACTGTCTCTGTTGGCACATATCTGATATAGTATGTTGGCGCATATCTGATACACTCTTTGTTGGCGCATATCTGATACAGCCTCTGTTGGCACATATCTGATACTCTCTGTTGGCACATATCTGATACACTCTCGGTTGTCGCATATCTGATGCAGTCTCTGTTGGCGCATATCTGATACTGTCTCTGTTGGCGCATATCTGAAACAGCCTCTGTTGGCACATATCTGATACACTCTCTGTTGTCGCATATCTGATGCAGTCTCTGTTGGCACATATGTGATACACTCTCTGTTGTCGCATATCTGATACAGTCTCTGTTGGCGCATATCTGAAACAGTCTGATGGCACATATCTGATGCAGTCTCTGTTGGCACATATCTGATACAATCTCTGTTGGCACATATTTGATATAGTCTCTGTTGGCGCATATCTGATACATTCTCTGTTGGCACATATCTGATGCAGTCTCTGTTGGCACATATCTGATACACTCTGTTGGCACATATCTGAAACAGTCTGATGGCACATATCTGATGCAGTCTCTGTTGGCACATATCTGATGCAGTCTCTGTTGGCACATATCTGATGCAGTCTCTGTTGGCACATATCTGATACAGTCTCTGTTGGCACATATCTGATGCAGTCTCTGTTGGCACATATCTGATACAGTCTCTGACGGCACATATCTGATGCAGTCTCTGTTGGCACATATCTGATACATTCTCTGTTGGCACATATCTGATGCAGTCTCTGTCTCTGTTGGCACATATCTGATACTGTATCTGTTGGCACATATCTGATACAATCTCTGTTGGCACATATCTGATACTGTCTCTGTTTGCGCATATCTGATACAGTCTCTGTTGGCGCATATCTGATACACTCTCTGTTGGCACATATCTGAAACAGTCTGATGGCACATATCTGATGCAGTCTCTGTTGGCACATATCTGATACAATCTCTGTTGGCACATATCTGATACTGTCTCTGTTGGCGCATATCTGATACAATCTCTGTTGGCGCATATCTGATACAATCTCTGTTGGCGCATATCTGAAACAGTCTGATGGCACATATCTGATATAGTCTCTGTTGGCACATATCTGATACAATCTCTGTTGGCACATATTTGATATAGTCTCTGTTGGCGCATATCTGAAACAGTCTGATGGCACATATCTGATATAGTCTCTGTTGGCACATATCTGATACAGTCTCTGTTGGCACTTATCTGATACAATCTCTGTTGGCACATATTTGATATAGTCTCTGTTGGCGCATATCTGAAACAGTCTGATGGCACATATCTGATATAGTCTCTGGTGGCACATATCTGATGCAGTCTCTGTTGGCACATATCTGATACAATCTCTGTTGGGGCATATCTGATACACTCTCTGTTGGCACATATCTGATACATTCTCTGTTGGCACATATCTGATGCAGTCTCTGTTGGCACATATCTGATACAATCTCCGTTGTCACATTTCTGATACAATATCTCTTGGCGCATTACTGGTGCAGTCTCTGTTGGCATATATTTGATTCAATCGGTTGGGACATATCTGACGCAATCTCTGTTGGCACATATCTTGTGTAGTCTGTTGACACGTATCTACTTCAGTCTTTCCCCTCAGTTGTCTTGTGTATAAATCCTCTTCACTGACCCGAGCGCACGCATGGTGCATGTTATAATTGTGGGAAAGGCTGTAGTTAGGAAAAGCAGACAGGAGATAGGGGAGAGGCGGACATACTGTTCCAACGATGATATCGATGATGGTGTGGGCGGGGTGAGTAGGAGGGGCGGTCGGGGCGGGGGGGGGGTTGAATGGTGGTGGAGCCGTTACCAATGTGTGCGCGGCGCAACTGGTCGACCGTAGGCTGCACAATGCGGCAAGGCGGTGAGCGGAGGGGTGGGGTGCTGGCCTGGGAAGAGTGAGTGTGTGTGTGTGTGTGTGTGTAGGGGGTGGGGGGAGTGGGTGGGTACTGATGGAGATGGCTGCAGACCGGGGTAGCGATGGCGAACCATGATGGCTCTAAGAGCTCAGCGCCAGGCAGTGGTTATCAGCACCTGGTCCTTCAACACGGTACAGGGGGTGGTGGTGGTGGGGGGGGGGGGGGTTAGAGAAGGCAAGGGGATTGAAGGGCCGGGAAGGCAAGGGGAAGCAGGAAGGGCAAGGAAGCCCTGCCAGGAGCATGCGCGCGTGTTGCGCGCTGCATCTGTTGCGTGGTTGGTTAGTGGCTGTGTTGGTGCTATCGCCGCGGTGGAATGCGTTGTGTGTGCCTGTCCGTGGCCCGATAACCGCAGCACTGTACAATAAACACAACCCATCGCGCACGCTCCAAGCGGGTAACGTCTCTCGGGTACTTCAGGTCGGACAGCCGGACTGGTCTGTGTCAGGGTCAGACAGGTGATATGGAATGCCGCGTGCATTGCATGAGAAATCATGCTTCTAAGTGGCCCCCGGGGTCGCGATTTGGTTCTATAATAAACCAACACCGCTATAACAGCGCCCTCTAGTTGGTCAACGAGATAAATACATCATGCGCCGATTCCTCACTTCCAGTTCCGCTCCGCATGGTCCGACCTCGTGACCTGTCGGCTTAAGCTGATGAATGGCATTATTGGGTAATAATGTCCAAGGCAAACGCGCGACATGTCCAAGAAGGCGTTACACGAAGAAAACGTGGCTGACATGTTTTTCAATTTTATCCCTTGTCCTGATTTCATACTTTTTATTATCGCATTTTTTGTTGTTTTCAGTCTGACCGGTAGACGTCGCTGTCATCGGGCGCCGCAGATCGCGTCGTTGGATAGCGGCGAGCGGGAGGGGAGGACAGGGGGAGACAGGGTACAGTGAGGGGCGTGTCAGCCTCCCTGCCGACATCAACGGGGTTGGTGTCGCGTGTCGCCCCACCCCGCCCCACCCCATTCGGCCCCGCCCCGCCACGCCCCACCCAGTGTTAGCGGGCCAATTGGTCCTCGCCGTCCGCTGCTGCCTGGCTGGGTGAGCAGCCTCCCGAGTCGTCTGGCTTCATGGTCCAGATCGAGACGATTCGGCTGACGGTCGCGCCGACCAGCGCAGAGCGCCGCCTGTTGGGAGAGGGATACTGTTGTTGGGTCTGGGTGGCCGCCGCCTCCCGACCATGGACCTCTGAGGCGTGCGTCCTGCTGGAGCGGGCCGACGGACAATGGCAGAGGAATCCAGCGGAGTGACCACATCTACAGGACGCCTCTCCGAGTCTGCGACGTTAATGCCGCCGACGACCACGACCCCGACATCAGCCACACCCGCCGCCGTGGAGTCGCTGTCGACCGAGCCGTCGGCCAGCCCGCTCACGGCGGCGGCGGCAGCGGGGATGGCGGTGGCCGCGCCGTCCCCCACGGCGTCCACCGTCGCCACGTCACCCACGACCACCACGACC
The DNA here is from genome assembly GCA_964019135.1 of Arenicola marina. Classification (NCBI taxonomy): domain Eukaryota; kingdom Metazoa; phylum Annelida; class Polychaeta; family Arenicolidae; genus Arenicola; species Arenicola marina. Next base: position 40,413,404 of record OZ025251.1, on the reverse strand, counting down.
ACGCCGGATGTCAGGCCGACGCCGGCCGGCAACGTGGCCAGCGGCGTCGTCCCTCCGAGCGAAGAGGGCGACGACCGGGGCGGTGACCCCGCGACCCCGGAGACCACCCCGACGACGACGACGACGACGCCCACCCTTCTGGTCCGCCCGCCACCCCCTCCCCCGACGCCGTCTGAACAGTCGCCGCCCGGTGACGGAGACGTAGACCCCGACCCGCCCCGCCCCACCCCGCCCCAACCCAAGCCTAAGACCAGCAGGCGGAAGTCGTGGTTCCGCCGGGCGTCGCAGGCGGTGCGCCGGCGGACTCCCGGCGGGGCCCCCGCGGGGGACGCCGGGGACGTCGAGGCCGTGGAGCGCCATGGCGACGGGGACGGGGACGGGGACGGGGACCGGGGGCGGTCGGCCACCAACGAGGAGCAGACCGGGGATGAGGATGATGATGATAACCGGTTGTTCCCCGGATTCGTTCCCAAGGCCTTCTACTGCATGAAGCAAAGCACGCAGCCACGGCTTCTCTGCCTCAAAGTCGTCACTTGGCCATATCCTTTGTCGCTCAAGTCCGCCATCTTGTTTTTTTATCTGGTTTCAGCGTACAACGTACGAGCAAGCTTGCTTGAGTGGGTCGGGGGTGGGCGGGGTAAAGATAGGGCGCAGAAAGCGAGGAATTGAGACATAGGTGGGGTGACTAGAAAGTACTACAACAAAAACCTAATTCGGTCTAAAATTAACTATTTGGTTATGCATACTCCGTTTTGCCTGCTGAAGTTAAGACCTCCCGCCATACATGTCTAGGAGACCCTCGACTCACTTACCTGGTATTACTTCACGTTGACATATATACCTCGGTATCTCGTCGATTGTTTCATCATGTTGTGCCTGTATTTCAACCTGTATCGTGTGTTTGCGTATTTGCCATTACAATATTTTTACGATGCCTTCTTAATTTCTAATAACATTTTTTTGGTTTTTCAGCCCGTTAATCTTGTTTAATTCAACTAATCCAATTCAATTTTCTGGATTGCAGATATTTTCTGTGTTATTGTGGATGTCAGCCATTTCACTTTGCAGCCATCCGGTACCATCCATCTGGAGTTAAGCACACAGTGGGATATGTCGCCATTGCTTTCAGGATCTCCTCGCCATGAACTGGATTACCATGTATAGGATTTATGAAAAAGAAAGTGGCAAATGGCAATGGCGGTGTTGGATTTACCCTTGTCTTGCCTTATGCCGCCCGCTCTCTCTGGATACCACATTTTTATGGAATATGGATATTATCACATCGGACAGGGAAGGTAAGTGACATTTTGCTTCAATGAAATGTATTCCTCCGACATTGATCGAATGGTAGAGGCCAAGGTCAAGGCCAAGGACATACAGAATCCATTCGAAATCTGCTTGCATGTCGGAAATGTGGCTGTTTCATCAATGTTTGCATGGTAGGCGGGCGGGCGGGCGGACGTGGGGGGGGGGGAGGGGTTGGCAGGGTTCGATTCTCGTTACGAATGGAAGGAGAGGGGGGACATTGGTAGGGTGGGCTGGGGGTCGGGCGACACTCAGTGGGATTAAGAAGGCGTTGGTTCTGCTTGCAAAGACAAATGAGGATATATTGGAAGTCAGTCGGTCCGGTATAGCTGTCGTTTTAATCATGACCTAGTCACGTGCGCCTCGACCTTGACCGAGGTGTGTGTCCCGTGGCGGACCACGTGGCCCCGTGGCCCCACCCTCGACCCACTCACAGCTCTCCCCCGGGGCACCAGGCACAGGGCTAACGATCTCTCATACCCGGTCGGATCGATGGCAGGCGGGCCGGGGTGGGGGGCCATCCCCTGCCTATACTGTACCCCAGACCGCCTTACCCCGCCCCACTCCGCCCCGCTTCGCCCCACTCATGCCCACTCCCACCCACTACACCAGGCGTGCCGGGGTGGGGGGCCATCCCCTGCCTATACTGTACCCCAGACCGCCTTACCCCGCCCCACTCCGCCCCGCTTCGCCCCACTCATCCCCACTCCCACCCACTACACCAGGCGTGTCGGGGTGGGGGGGGGGGCATCCCCTCCCTATAGTGTACCCCAGACCGCCTTACCCCGCCCCACTCCGCCCCGCTTCACCCCACTCATCCCCACTCCCACCCACTACACCAGGCGGGCCGGGGTGGGGGGCCATCCCCTGCCTATACTATACCCCAGACCGCCTTACCCCGCCCCACTCCGCCCCGCTTCGCCCCACTCATCCCCACTTCCACCCACTACACCAGGCGTGTCGGGGTGGGGGGGGGGGCCATCCCCTCCCGATAGTGTACCCCAGACCGCCTTACCCCGCCCCACGCCGCCCCGCTTCGCCCCACTCCCACCCACTACACCAGGCGTGCTGGGGTGGGGGGCCATCCCCTGCCTATAGTGTACCCCAGACCACCTTACCCCGCCCCACTCCGCCCCGCTTCACCCCACTCATCCCCACTCCCATCCACTACACCAGGCGTGTCGGGGTGGGGGGGGGGCATCCCCTCCCTATAGTGTACCCCAGACCGCCTTACCCCGGCCCCACGCCGCCCCGCTTCGCCCCACTCCCACCCACTACACCAGGCGTGCTGGGGTGGGGGGGCCATCCCCTGCCTATAGTGTACCCCAGACCACCTTACCCCGCCCCACTCCGCCCCGCTTCACCCCACTCATCCCCACTCCCACCCACTACGCCAGGCGTGCCGGGGTGGGGGGGGGGGCATCCCATCCTCTTACTCGAAAGGGTGGCCTTTATTGCCAAGTCGGTGTCGGTGAGAACATCACTGGGTCAAAACTCAAGGATACGGGTCGACGCGATACGAAGCGTCCATAGATCGATTCGAACCAGTCGGACGCCTTCATAAGCCTCGGAGGACGCTGGTACGAAGTGACATTGCGATGCTAGCAACCAATTCGCTCTAAGCGAAAATGATATTTTTTTTCACGCGGCGAAAAATGTAGACTCAATTTATTATTTAAATGATTGGACTCGCTTTTAAATTTAAACCTGTCAATCCCCCGGCTTGCGTTGGCAGGCGGATCGCTTTCGTCACCAGGTTGAATTGCCCCTTCGCTATTTATTCGGTTTGGCCGGGCTGAGATAAAACTGTAGGTCCCTTCCCACATGCTGCGTGACTTTACTTGAAGTCCGATTTCTCAAACGTGGGAGAAATGTGGCCACGACGGTGGGACCCTGTGTGGTGGCTCCATGGCCGGCCTGGGCCGCCAGGGTGCCACCATCACCACTCCGTCATGCTGTCACTGACGGCTCGGGGACTCATCGTTGTCAACGTCAGTGTCATGCCGCGTACCTCTCCGTCACGCCGTCAAGGCAGACATGTCTGGACTGTTGGCCCTAGAGACGGCGGAGACATACAGTCTCCAGGGCCAAAAAAAGTTTGGGTGGCGTCAATGGCGTCGGGAGAGGGGGGGGGGGGAATGGTGGTGGGGGGGGGGGTATGGTAGATTGCAAGGGTGTATTCAGCAGGGTGTAGGTGGCGAAAAGGGTGTGTGTGGATGCGGTTGACGTTGAAGGGTTGCCTTTATGGCTGAAGGTTGGGTCTTCCTCTGCAGACCGCACAATGCATGCTGCCCGTCTCTCCTCACCGGCATCCGTTATAACGCTCGCTTGTTGCAGGATTGATTTTTGTCCCCGTTGTTTTCATGGGTGAGGGAATGTTGGCTTGTGTGGGGGGGGGACCCTGGAGAGAAAGGCGTGCGGGACCGCGCGGGGGGGAAAGGGGGGTGGGTGCTGACAGTGGCAGAGGATGGGCAGGGTAATATGGATATGGAGTAGTTGGGGTGGGGGGCTGGGGCAGGACTGTGTGCAATGGATGCCTGCCATCCAGGGGTCAGACGGTGGCAAGCTTCACCCAGGACGAGTGTGAGCCTGCGTGACACGGTGAGTGCCCAAGGGTCGGAATGGATGATAGGTATCAACTTTTCCTCTGCTTCCATGAGACATGTGCGCTGGTTGGCTGGCATAGCCTTGCGGAACCCAGCCCATCAACTCAATAGATATGTTGATATGTTTCCTGTATATTGAAGTATATTTTAGATTTTGTCGCATGGCTTGGTAAACAGCAGTCCGTGGCGTCTATAGAAGGGATCGATGCACGGCCTGGACATGTAACTACCCGTGCACGGAGGCCAGGAGACCAGGTACACAGGCCTACATAGGGCCGTCTTATGGCTGGGGGTATGACAATGGTTAAATTAGCGGGTTTATCTTTATCAGTCGGGATAACAGGTACATTTCCGACCGGCTTTCCTCAAACAGAGACAATCGCTTCCATAAACAGAAGCACACCCAAAGAGCGATCACCTTTATTGGACGATCACCTCTATGGGGCGATCACCTCAATGTGATTATCACCTCTGTGGGACGATCACCTCTGTGGGACGATCACCTCTATGTGACGATCACCTCTATGGGACGATCACCTACTATGTCACGATCACCTCTATGTGACGATCACCTCTATGGGACGATCACCTCTGTGGGACGATCACCTCTATGTGACGATCACCTCTATGGGACGATCACCTCTATGGGACGATCACCTCTATGGGACGATCACCTCTGTGGGGCGATCACCTCTATGTGACGATCACCTCCGTGTGACGATCACCTCTATTATGTGTAGGGCAATCACCGTCACTAATATATCGCTGACACTTCGTCCCCCCTCTGTTCCGCTGTATGGGATTAAACTGTACGTTTAAGTGTTGCCATGGCGACAACAATCGCGTGACATAGTTCTCTGCCGCTCAGACTGTTTCTGTTTGAGTCCAGTTCCGAGTTATCAATTTCTGGCGCGACTCTCAGACAGCGGACGACGCTTCCTACAGGTGCGGCCTCCCACGAGTTGTATTGTCTGGCTTCTGTCTTGCTTTGTGTTCATTCTATACCTCGACCCGCCACCCCCACCCCCCCACCACCCCAGCTCCAATTTCCTGTACCCAATCCTTTTCCAACGGTGTCAGTTTTTTTGTCTGATCCAGTTGTCTGTTTCAACATACCCTCTCCCCCCCCCCCCGCCCCCAGTCTGCCCCGCGTCATTTTTCCCATGTGTTCCACATTTCACCCCCTTTCGTTTCCCATTTCCCGGTCCAGCTCAACGCCACCGCTTCATTCCCGGTTGTCATGACCCCTTCTCCCCCCCCCACCCCCCGCGTCCCCTACCTTTCCCCCACCCAACCAGCCTGACCCTGTCACAGGGATGCTCCCTTAATTATTCAGAGAACAAAGACCATTTGCGCCCAGCGCAACTTTGTACCCGCCCAGCATGGAGACACGGTTGGGGGAGTGGGAGGATGGGGGGGGGGGGAGGTAGGGGTGGTTGGGCTGGGCTGGGAAAGCTTTCCACCTACATATGGTCAATAGATATGGATCAATAGATAGTCCACATATGTATTGAGGTCGAGAACACATTGTGCAACATCCGGCGCTGTAAAATATCATGTCCTCGACCTGACTGGAAAGGCAATGAAAGCATGTATTTAGCTAATGGTAAGATCGGTTTTTGTCGTTGCAATAATAATTGTTTCATCTTTGAATCCCACATCATCCGAAAAGCAGGATTCGTTAACTTTAATCTTTCCTCCCCCAACCCATCTCCCATAAACCCCGATCGAAACTGTCATCATCTGGCTCCCGTCATGACATCATCTGGCTCCCGTCATGACATCGTCTGCTTCCCGTCATGACATCATCTGGCTCACGTCATGACATCATCTGGCTCCTGTCATGACATCGTCTGTTTCCCGTCATGACATCATCTGGCTCACGTCATGACATCATCTGGCTCCTGTCATGACATCGTCTGCTTCCCGTCATGACATCATCTGGCTCCCGTCATGACATCATCTGGCTCCCGTCATGACATCATCTGGCTCCCGCCCCGACATCATCTGGCTCACGTCCCGACATCATCTGGCTCCCGTCATGACATCATCTGGCTCCCGTCATAACATCATCTGGCTCCCGTCATGACATCATCTGGCTCCTGGGTTGGCAGGTTCTGCTCCCGGGATCCAGCCTCCGATCGGGATGCCGAGTAAATCCCGATACCTGGATTCCAGGATCGATGTTATGAAATCATATACGGCGAACCTGGATTGGATCATGGGTTATGGATCGAGTCTTCACGAAGGTCAGGCTCACCAGGGGTTCCTGCTAATTGACCCGTGGGCTGGTGCGCTAACAGGGGGTATGCCGGAGCTGGCGGGAGGGCCTGGAGGGTCGGAGGGAGAGGTGGGCCTGGAGGCGATGGCGGGAGAGGACGTGTGTGGGGGGGGGTGTAGGCATGGAGTCTGGGGGGGTAGAGAAGAGGCTCGGGACATCGCTCGCTGACGAGTCCTGTTTGGCAGGCTGTCTGTGACATTTCTCTTTGATATATAAGTCTAATATCTCTGCAGTATTTTGCGATAATGAGCAGTCATCGCTATGGATACCCCTGGCATACCCCCGGGATACCCTCGGGATACCCCCGGCATACCCCGAGATACCCCGGGATGCCAGGGGCACCGGGTACATCAGCAAGGGATGTCTTCAAGATATATGTTTATAACAAAAATGAGGTGCGCACATCGCGGAATATGAATTCATGCACAGTCTGTTATCTCAAATCCTTGTTTAAGTATGTGACGCGCATAGTCACTTGAATTTGACTTTTGCCAAATTCTTCCATAAGAGCATCTACGAGAGATCTTAGCAGATGTCGGCCCCTGTGTTATATATTTAGTAATCAGATTCTGTTCCGCCTTCCTGCTGTTACAACGGGAATCTTTGCGTGGTAGCCTAGCCTCGGTGTGATTAAGGTTGTCCTGATGGTTTATAGCTGCATCATTGTAGATATTTAGCATATTAATATATTGAAGCGTTTTCAAAAGTGAATTGATATCGTGTTCATGTTAGTAGTAGGACCAACCCGTATCCCGACTGAACGTACGGCTGGCGAGTGTCCAACCCGCTAACTGGAAAAACCTAGCAATAAATAACTTTGCAATTCAGATTCCCTTTATTTTTAGTGTCGTACTAAAATCGACTTAGGGTGAATACAATTACTGTGCAATATAACTTCCCCGTTTTGTCCCTCCTCTCCCCATAAATCACACTGTTGATCAGGGTTGGCGGTTGCGTAGTCGGCCATTGTGACGATTCGGACCTGGCATCAGGCCTGGATAGACAGCGCCCCAGATGGACGGACGGACGGACGGACAGAGCGACGGACGCTGCTTCTGGCGGAAACATGGGGACAAATTTCTGGCGCAAACGTTAATTGATGACATTTTGTGTTGCGCCTTTGTCGCCGCGCCGCCTTCGCTTATCGCATTGCACCAGAGAGTATTGCCCAACGAGTAATTATATAATTTTCCATCTCGGAGGATTTGTCAGCGAGGTGAAGCGTTGTTGTTAACTGCTGACCGAGACGGGGGTCGATGGGGTGTGGACGGTGTGGGGGGTGAGAGTGGGTGGGGGGCGGGGGGGGGGGCGGGGCGTGCTTACATGGAAGGGGACAGGGTCACGTGGTCGGCTGTCCAATCATCGACTGAGCACTCTCGTCGCAGTCCATGCACGCGTGTTTCTGCTTATGCTGATGCATGGCAGCCTATGCTCCTGTATCGCAGCCTATGCTCCTGTATCGCAGCCTATGCTCCTGTATCGCAGCCTATGCTCCTGTATCGCAGCCTATGCTCCTGTATCGCAGCCTGTGCTTTAGTGCCGCAGTCTTAGAAGTTTGTGTGTCTCCACCTATGGCTGTGTGTCAGATCCTATGTTGTTGTACCACAACCAAACCACAAGTCGCGGTTCGCGTTGGCGCCTGAATTGGGCGAAGGTTTCACCCCACCCTTGTCATTGTCCCAAAGGTTTCACCCCACCCTTGTCATTGTCCCAAAGGTTTCACCCCACCCTTGTCATTGTCCCAAAGGTTTCACCCCACCCTTGTCATTGTCCCAAAGGTTTCATCCCACCCTTGTCATTGTCCCAAAGGTTTCACCCCACCCTTGTCATTGTCCCAAAGGTTTCACCCCACCCTTGTCATTGTCCCAAAGGTTTCATCCCACCCTTGTCATTGTCCCAAAGGTTTCACCCCACCCTTGTCATTGTCCCAAAGGTTTCATCCCACCCTTGTCATTGTCCCAAAGGTTTCACCTCACCCTTGTCATTGTCCCAAAGGTTTCATCCCACCCTTGTCATTGTCCCAAAGGTTTCATCCCATCCTTGTCATTGTTTCAAAGGTTTCATCCCACCCTTGTCATTGTCCCAAAGGTTTCATCCCACCCTTGTCATTGTCCCAAAGGTTTCATCCCACCCTTGTCATTGTCCCAAAGGTTTCACCCCACCCTTGTCATTGTCCCAAAGGTTTCATCCCACCCTTGTCATTGTCCCAAAGGTTTCACCTCACCCTTGTCATTGTCCCAAAGGTTTCATCCCACCCTTGTCATTGTCCCAAAGGTTTCATCCCATCCTTGTCATTGTTTCAAAGGTTTCATCCCATCCTTGTCATTGTCCCAAAGGTTTCACCTCACCCTTGTCAGTGTCCCAAAGGTTTCACCTCACCCTTGTCATTGTCCCAAAGGTTTCATCCCACCCTTGTCATTGCCCCAAAGGTTTCATCCCACCCTTGTCATTGTCCCAAAGATTTCACCCCACCCTTGTCATTGTCCCAAAGGTTTCATCCCACCCTTGTCATTGTCCCAAAGGTTTCATCCCACCCTTGTCATTTGTCCAAAGGTTTCATCCCTCCCTTGTCATTGTCCCAAAGGTTTCATCCCAACCTTGTCATTGCCAAAGGTTTCATCCCATCCTTGTCATTGTCCCAAAGGTTTCAACCCACCCTTGTCATTGTCCCAAAGGTCTCATCCCACCCTTGTCATTGTCCCAAGGGTTTCATCCCACCCTTGTCATTGTCCCAAAGGTTTCATCCCACCCTTGTCATTGTCCCAAAGGTTTCATCCCACCCTTGTCATCGTCCCAAAGGTTTCATCCCACCCTTGTCATTGTCCCAAAGTTTCACCTCATCCTTGTCATTGTCCCAAAGGTTTCATCCCACCCTTGTCATTGTCCCAAAGGTTTCATCCCACCCTTGTCATTGTCCCAAAGGTTTCATCCCACCCTTGTCATTGTCCCAAAGGTTTCATCCCACCCTTGTCATTGTCCCAAAGGTTTCATCCCACCCTTGTCATTGTCCCAAAGTTTTCACCTCATCCTTGTCATTGTCCCAAAGGTTTCATCCCATCCTTGTCATAGTCCCATGAGATTTCGTGGCCCATTTAACCTTCATGTTCACAAGTGGCATCGGAACCCAACACACCTGAGAGCCTAACGGCGCGTGGATCGGTGGTTCGAGCCCTGCTGTGGCCATGTCTGTATGGTCGCAGGATAAAAATCCCATGTTTTTCTTCGTCAAGAGTAGGGGGTTAGCCCCGGGGACATGGCTCCACTCTCCCTTCCTTCTCCCATTAACGCGATATGACCAAAAGTGGTTAAAGCGTCCTACGTAGCCAACCTATCAGGACCCAACACTTCGATATAGCAGCATATCTCGGTGAATTACAGCCTACGTTTGTATATCGCAGCCTGTGCTTGTGTGATAAAGAGTAAAAAGCATGCTTAGGGCGGGAAACCCCTCTGCTTGGGTATTTATTATCATGTATATGTCAATTTAATAGCAGATTGATCGTAGCTTGGGCCGGATGTTGTGGGACATGGTGAGTTTCATGACCTTTTAGAAACTGGCTTCACCAGACTAAACAGCGTGCAACTTGCCCTTGTTAGCATTACAAGAAACACAGACCTCGCAAAAACCAGCGGCAGCCCATCCACTGCTTCATGCCAAGCCATCTTCGTCCAATCAACACGCCGATTACCCGTGACTGAAATAGCCCGGCGCTCTGCACGGTGGGGCGACGCGACGCTGCCAAAGATACAGTTTTTCCCCACCTTTCTTTGCTGGCTGTTCTGTATTGTTAGTCAATAGTTCATATTTGGGACTGGGAACAACATCTGGCTGGATATGTTCTTTACCCTCTTTCGCAAAGCGCGCAACGCGCGGGGTCACTTGTCCCGGGAAATGGTTCCATTCACTGTTCCGGTCATTTTCATACAGTCATTGGAAGGTCAACGCGTCCTCTGGAAAAAAAACGAATCAGCTGTTAACATGAATAATGTATGGGGAAAAAAAATCAGTTGTTAACATGAATAATGTATCGTTTGGAGTCATAGCGATAACATATTTTTTTTTTAGTACATATGTTATTACTGTGTCTCCTGAGACCGCGGGGATAACGGTGCGGAAAGGCAATAGTCAAAGTCGTATACCGCGATTATTAATAAAACATTTTTTGCTGCATAGTAAAAGCATCCCAGGTAATGTATCGTTAAAATGACAATCAATAACGCTTGTCACATGTCGACACTTCCATCGAATACCCCGACATCTGATTACCCAGACATCCGCAGCGCTACCTTTGTTTACGCTCGCCGTGGCCTGTGTGACCCCCGCCGGAGCGTGGAGCAGGAGGTCACTCCTCATCTGACTGGTCAAAACACAGGCCCAGATGTTACACAGTATGCTGTGGACGGAAATATCGAATTTTCATAGAGCTGTCGATAGTTTTGTGCCGCGCCTTGAATCCTGCCGTATATATCTATATACCATTTGAAAGTGCTTTCGATCGTCTGAAGTCACCAGTGCCATAAAGGATGATTTGCGCACGTGGATCCGTATTTAAAAGCAAGGAGCAATAACTGCCATAAAATCCCGGGCGAAAGGGAAGTGCAGTCGACTCGGTACTAGTCGATAAAGTAATATTGTGTAACCTGAAAACCAAAACAAACAAAAATCGACCCACGAAGCAACGGGTGGGGGGGGGGGGGTGAGTGGATGGGGCGTATTCCAGCGTCTAATCTGGAAGAGACGTCATGGACCCCCCTCAGAAAGATTTCCAGCGGTCGGGGGGCTCTGCTTTAAGCGCGGATGGGCGTGGCGAGAGCGTGTTTCCACTATCACGTGGCTTGTTGAGGAAGCCTTTTAACGCCTTTCAGCCTCCAGGTTTTGACGTAAGTTGGTCGACAGATTTTGGCTCGGCAGCGGCGGTGCCATGCCCGCCCGCCACTGGGCTGCCCGGTAGTGATTGTGTTCCGTGGGAGAGTTATGTCAGCACCGGGTGAATGTGAGTGGCCCCCTCGTCCTGGTTTACGTGATGGTTGTCACAAACGACATGTGCTACCACAGGGAATTACCCATTGGAGTGATCAGGCCAACAGGGTTCGTAGTGCCTCCTGCCGTAGCTAGGTCGATCATTCGTCAGCATTGATCGCGAGCCGTGGCCAGGCCTGGGTTCGAATCCCCTCTCCCCAAGCATGCAGGTCTGGGGATTGATCGATTCTACCAATATGAGGGGACTTGATATGCCCGCTGTTACGGTTTGTGTAAACATCAGCCGTCTATCCATCCATTTACCCTTGTTATACCAATACACTGTGTGTCATGACAACACAAGGTCAGTCTGTCTTTTACATATACTACACTTCCTGGGCCGATCAGTGGTTACTGTCACCATAACTAATGTATAACATATCTTTCCTATATATAGGCGCATATTGTCAGGTACTCGCGAATGACCTCCGCGTACCCTTGCTCGACCCACTGGCGTGTTTCTGAGCGAGCGAGCGTGCGATAGTCCGGCGCATGGCATGTACACCTCTCAACTCCCCGCAGTCGTTGGCCTGTTTACCGCTCCAACAGACGCCCCGATGCCTCCGCGAAAAAAGGAAACAACCCATAAAAAAAGATCCCCCCGCCCCCTCGCTTTGAAAATCTTATGTAGAATCCCGAGAACATTCCAGGCGCTGCTGTAGCATCCTGAATGCTTTCACAGACTGGGTAAAGGCGCCGCTCCCCGCCCGCCCATTCACGGAGAGGACCACTATAGCTACGAGAGCATCGGCGCTACTGATGAACGAGACTTCTACGAGATCTTGGCGAGACCAGCCGATGAAGGGGTCCAATAGATGGAGCCGGGTGGCCGTGTGAGAGCGGATGCAGACATTGGGATTACTGGGGCAGATTTCGTCTGAGTCTCCCTGCACAATGTTCATTGATGACCGGCCACCCATTCACCACATTGCTCTACAAGCACGCTCTCTAGCTCCCTGACGTACGCTCTGGCGTCCTGTAATGCCCTATCGTCATCCAGTTTGATGCGTCCAATCGCTTCTTGCTCGTCTTTTTTAGCTGCTGCTCTTTCCATATTTCGTCCCCTTGATGTTCACTCGCCGATGCTGCACATAGGAGTGTCGTTATTGACCCGTTGGGGGACTTTTTATCGCATTTCCCCTTTGTCAGCTCCCATCAGGTCACTCCAGCAGTCGTCCTCGATATGATAACATGTGATGGGGTTGTAGCAGTGCCACAGTGGACATGAAAGGGCCTCACCGATCGACAAAAAGTACCTACATATGAAAAAAAAGAACATATTACGTAAATAGATTACCCGACCACGAAACAGGCACGACATAATAAACAAAAACAAAAAACGCGTGGCATCGAAAATATGAATCACTTGGAGAACCCACGCAGGCGGCCGGAGGGGGGCGCCACTAATGCTCGTAGGCATGCCAAGAGGCGGGGGTAGAGCGATGGAGGCGTGTGTGGGAGGGTGAGGGTGGGGGGGGGGGGCGATGTTTGTTAATGGAGGCGGTTGTCGGTGCGGTTACGTATCACCGGAAATGAAAGCAAGGGCCAATGCCGTCACGGTGTAAGTGGCCAGACAGCGCTGATGCGGAGATAGGACGGCTCGAAGCTGCTGAGATAGTGCACAGAAAATCACCATTAGTTCTACTGGTCGTGGTCGCAGGCTTCGCCCCCCTCTCTCCCATCTCTCGCGCCCGGTCCCGTCCTCGTTCTCGCTCTCGTGGCGCGCTCGAGCTATTCTAGTATCTGGTAAAGAGCCTTTTAATGCTATAAGTGAGAGGCCCGGCCAAAGGTTCAAGGTGCGAGTACTTTATAGGCATTTAAAGGCACTTAATTCTCATGGAATCAGGTAGGAACACCGTTCCAGTTCTCCCACTCCGTAAACAAAGAGCTCACCATTTTGCGGAAGGGAAAAAAATCAAACTGTTTACGTTTTGTCGGGGAACAATTACCCCCCCCCCCCCATCCCACACACAAGCATACCTCCCGCGGTTTAATTGATAAATTGATGTATCTGTTGCCAACTTTTGTAAGGGCATGACTCCTGAAGTATTATAATTATTATAGTGCAACTATATGTAACGCCGCCGTTGTGAATGACGACTGATTGGGTGCCAAGTTTCTTACAATAATGTAATCTCCACGACTATTGTTTGACAGATGAGATGCGTAAATGTTTCACCTAATATCGTGAGACTTACACATCAAGCATATATATATGTTGGTTTGTAGTTTACTCATTCAGCCTTACCACTGTAAATCTAACAGGTCTTAATGCCTGTTGCAAGCCGGGGGGCATTGCCCCCTCCCCTCTCCCCACTGCTCTCCCTACGATAGGTCTCCACGGCGGCCTCAATTATGGGTGATACATATCTCTCGTTGTTTACATTCACCAGCGATAAGGGCCTACAGCTGACCTTACAGACAGGCGGGTCTTCTTGGGCAGATGCCAGAGTCTGGATCATGGCCTGGGCATCCTCCCCACCGCCCATTTCTCCCGAGCATCCTCCCCACCGCCCATCCCTCCCGAGCATCCTTCCCACCACCCATCTCTCCCGAGCATCCTTCCCACCGCCCATCTCTCCCGAGCATCCTTCCCACCGCCCATCTCTCCCGAGCATCCTTCCAACCGCCCATCTCTCCCGAGCATCCTCCCCACCGCCCATCCCTCCCGAGCATCCTCCCCACCGCCCATCCCTCCTGAGCATCCTTCCCACCGCCCATCTCTCCCGAGCATCCTCCCCACCGCCCATCCCTCCCGAGCATCCTCCCCACCGCCCATCCCTCCTGAGCATCCTTCCCACCGCCCATCTCTCCCGAGCATCCTCCCCACCGCCCATCTCTCCCGAGCGTCCTCCCCACCGCCCATCTCTCCTGAGCATCCTTCCCACCGCCCATCTCTCCCGAGCATCCTCCCCACCGCCCATCTCTCCCGAGCATCCTCCCCACCGCCCATCTCTCCCGAGCGTCCTCCTCACCGCCCATCTCTCCCGAGCATCCTCCCCACCGCCCATCTCTCCCGAGCATCCTCCCCACCGCCCATCCCTCCCGAGCATCCTCCCCACCGCCCATCTCTCCCGAGCATCCTCCCCACCGCCCATCTCTCCCGAGCATCCTCCCCACCGCCCATCCCTCCCGAGCATCCTCCCCACCGCCCATCTCTCCCGAGCATCCTCCCCACCGCCCATCCCTCCCGAGCATCCTCCCCACCGCCCATCTCTCCCGAGCATCCTCCCCACCGCCCATCTCTCCCGAGCATCCTCCCCACCGCCCATCCCTCCTGAGCATCCTCCCCACCGCCCATCCCTCCCGAGCATCCTCCCCACCGCCCATCTCTCCCGAGCATCCTCCCCACCGCCCATCCCTCCCGAGCATCCTCCCCACCGCCCATCTCTCCCGAGCATCCTCCCCACCGCCCATCCCTCCCGAGCATCCTCCCCACCGCCCATCTCTCCCGAGCATCCTCCCCACCGCCCATCCCTCCCGAGCATCCTCCCCACCGCCCATCTCTCCCGAGCATCCTCCCCACCGCCCATCCCTCCCGAGCATCCTCCCCACCGCCCATCTCTCCCGAGCATCCTCCCCACCGCCCATCTCTCCCGAGCATCCTCCCCACCGCCCATCCCTCCCGAGCATCCTCCCCACCGCCCATCTCTCCCGAGCATCCTCCCCACCGCCCATCTCTCCCGAGCATCCTCCCCACCGCCCATCCCTCCCGAGCATCCTCCCCACCGCCCATCTCTCCCGAGCATCCTCCCCACCGCCCATCCCTCCCGAGCATCCTCCCCACCGCCCATCTCTCCCGAGCATCCTCCCCACCGCCCATCTCTCCCGAGCATCCTCCCCACCGCCCATCTATCCCGAGCATCCTTCCCACCGCCCATCTCTCCCGAGCATCCTCCCCACCGCCCATCTCTCCCGAGCATCCTCCCCACCGCCCATCTCTCCCGAGCATCCTCCCCACCGCCCATCTCTCCCGAGCATCCTCCCCACCGCCCATCCCTCCCGAGCATCCTCCCCACCGCCCATCTCTCCCGAGCATCCTCCCCACCGCCCATCTCTCCCGAGCATCCTCCCCACCGCCCATCTATCCCGAGCATCCTCCCCACCGCCCATCTCTCCCGAGCATCCTCCCCACCGCCCATCCCTCCTGAGCATCCTTTCCACCGCCCATCTCTCCCGAGCATCCTCCCCACCGCCCATCTCTCCCGAGCATCCTTTCCACCGCCCATCTCTCCCGAGCATCCTCCCCACCGCCCATCCCTCCTGAGCATCCTTCCCACCGCCCATCTCTCCCGAGCATCCTCCCCACCGCCCATCTCTCTCGAGCATCCTCCCCACCGCCCATCTCTCCCGAGCATCCTCCCCACCGCCCATCTCTCCCGAGCATCCTCCCCACCGCCCATCTCTCCCGAGCATCCTCCCCACCGCCCATCCCTCCTGAGCATCCTTCCCACCGCCCATCTCTCCCGAGCATCCTCCCCACCGCCCATCTCTCCCGAGCACCCTCCCCACCGCCCATCTCTCCCGAGCATCCTCCCCACCGCCCATCCCTCCCGAGCATCCTCCCCACCGTCCATCTCTCCCGAGCATCCTTCCCACCGCCCATCTCTCCCGAGCATCCTCCCCACCGCCCATCTCTCCCGAGCATCCTCCCCACCGCCCATCTCTCCCGAGCATCCTCCCCACCGTCCATCTCTCTCGAGCATCCTCCCCACCGCCCATCTCTCCCGAGCATCCTCCCCACCGCCCATCTCTCCCGAGCATCCTCCCCACCGCCCATCTCTCCCGAGCATCCTCCCCACCGCCCATCTCTCCCGAGCATCCTCTCCACCGCCCATCCCTCCCGAGCATCCTCCCCACCGCCCATCTCTCCCAAGCATCCTTCCCACCGCCCATCTCTCCCGAGCATCCTCCCCACCGCCCATCTCTCCCGAGCATCCTCCCCACCGCCCATCCCTCCCGAGCATCCTCCCCACCGCCCATCCCTCCCGAGCATCCTCCCCACCGCCCATCTCTCCCGAGCATCCTCCCCACCGCCCATCCCTCCCGAGCATCCTCCCCACCGCCCATCTCTCCCGAGCGTCCTCCCCACCGCCCATCTCTCCCGAGCATCCTTCCCACCGCCCATCTCTCCCGAGCATCCTCCCCACCGCCCATCTCTCCCGAGCATCCTCCCCACCGCCCATCTCTCCCGAGCATCCTCCCCACCGCCCATCCCTCCTGAGCATCCTCCCCACCGCCCATCTCTCCCGAGCATCCTCCCCACCGCCCATCTCTCCCGAGCATCCTTCCCACCGCCCATCTCTCCCGAGCGTCCTCCCCACCGCCCATCCCTCCCGAGCGTCCTCCCCACCGCCCATCTCTCCCGAGCATCCTTCCCACCGCCCATCTCTCCCGAGCATCCTCCCCACCGCCCATCTCTCCCGAGCATCCTTCCCACCGCCCATCCCTCCCGAGCATCCTTCCCACCGCCCATCTCTCCCGAGCATCCTTCCCACCGCCCATCTCTCCCGAGCATCCTTCCCACCGCCCATCTCTCCCGAGCATCCTTCCCACCGCCCATCTCTCCCGAGCATCCTTCCCACCGCCCATCTCTCCCGAGCATCCTCCCCACCGCCCATCTCCCCCGAGCATCCTCCCCACCGCCCATCTCTCCCGAGCATCCTTCCCACCGCCCATCCCTCCCGAGCATCCTTCCCACCGCCCATCTCTCCCGAGCATCCTTCCCACCGCCCATCTCTCCCGAGCATCCTTCCCACCGCCCATCTCTCCCGAGCATCCTTCCCACCGCCCATCCCTCCCGAGCATCCTTCCCACCGCCCATCTCTCCCGAGCATCCTTCCCACCGCCCATCTCTCCCGAGCATCCTTCCCACCGCCCATCTCTCCCGAGCATCCTCCCCACCGCCCATCTCCCCCGAGCATCCTCCCCACCGCCCATCTCTCCCGAGCGTCCTCCCCACCGCCCATCTCTCCTGAGCATCCTCCCCACCGCCCATCTCTCCTGAGCATCCTCCCCACCGCCCATCTCTCCCGAGCATCCTTCCCACCGCCCATCTCTCCCGAGCGTCCTCCCCACCGCCCATCTCTCCCGAGCATCCTCCCCACCGCCCATCTCTCCTGAGCATCCTCCCCACCGCCCATCTCTCCCGAGCATCCTTCCCACCGCCCATCTCTCCCGAGCATCTTCCCCACCGCCCACCTCTCCCGAGCATGTTGTCGGGAGGATTAAGTACTGAGGAGATGGGTGGGTTGGGGGGGGGGGGGGTATTCATTGACACATATCACACTGCCTCTGAATCTGGTTTTTCCATCGGAGTGCGTGAGTGACGTCATAGGTCGTTCGGAAAACTCTTTTCGAAAGAGTATGGTGAACGTTCGCAATGCCCCATGTTACACCCCAGTAAGCCAATCAACGTCGGTTGTGATGTATCTCACAAGACGTTGATACGGTAGGCGCCGTTCAGCGCCTAGAACTATCTACCTAGAACCGATCTACCGGCCGACTCGCCAACCAATCCATCAACCCAGAAGGCACCCCCATTTTTTATCGTGTGGAGACGTCAGCGACTTGACGAACGGCCTCACTGATTGAATAGTGACGTGGTCGCTTGGTGACCGCCGTAAAGATCGACCCATACCGGGGCCGGCGGCCGCATTCCCTTCACACCATGAATATCAGTCCAACGTTGCTTTAAAAGTGACGGTGTTTTCGTTTCATTACTTGCCGAGGAAAAGAGGTCAGAACAGGCTGATGTGTAATATTGCTCCAGCGTAAAACGTGTTTCAGCCCCAGGCGGCTGTCTTTAATAGGAAAAAAACAAAGGCGAGATATGAAGGTAAACAACGCCTCAGATATTGGGTGTCGGAAGGCCGTGCCAGCCGTGTGCCTCCAGCCCAGTCCCCACGACCTGCTGGGTGCTGGGCGCCAGCCGTGTGCCTCCAGCCCAGTCCCCACGAACTGCTGGGTGCTGGGCGCCAGCTGATGGAGGCCAATACGGTGCCATGACCTGCTGGGCGCCATCTGATGGAGACCAATCCAGTGCCATGACCTGCTGGGTGCTGAGCGCCGGCTGATGGAGACCAATCCAGTGCCATGACCTGCTTTGGCGCCAGCTGATGGAGACCAATCCAATGCCATGACCTGCTGGGCGCCAGCTGATGGAGACCAATCCAGTGCCATGACCTGTTGGACGCCAGCTGATGGAGATAAATCCAGTGCTGTGGCCTGTTGGCCGCCAGCTGGTGGAGACCAATGCAGTGCCATGACCTGGTGGGCGCCAGCTGATGGAGACCAATCCAGTGCCATGACCTGTTGGACGCCAGCTGATGGAGATAAATCCAGTGCTGTGACCTGTTGGCCGCCAGCTGGTGGAGACCAATGCAGTGCCATGACCTGGTGGGCGCCAGCTGATGGAGACCAATGCAGTGCCATGACCTGCTGGGTGCTGGGCGTAGGTCACGTGACTGTAACGGGAACTGCCTTTGCTGTTATGGTTCCCTCCACTAATGACGCAGCCGATGTTGTTTGTTTATCATTCGGGAGCCCTGACTCTGTTAGGACACTTAAAAAGTGATTGATGGTTACATTTTAGCTTTTCGTGGTTAAATCGGGCCATTAAAACTTCTGTCCTAGTGTCTTCCCACCCGTTTGAAACTGACAGCCGATCAATGTTAATTCATTTATATTACAGATATAAATATTTGTGCACATGTTATACCTTCCCCTGCTATCTTTTTATTCCTTAGGGTGTGCGCGATAGTAGTTTATAGAACGCCGTTTTGTGATGGGAGTTTATAGATCGCCGTGTTGTGATGGGAGTTTATAGAGCACCGTGATGTGATGGGAGTTTATAGATCGCCGTGTTGTGATGGGAGTTTATAGAGCGCCGGATTTGTCTACTTTCTTGTGAGGCAAGGTGAGTGGCTTGTGGCGCATTGACTTACCGACGTCATTCTTCATGGTCCTTATCGTTGCGGGTGGAGATGTTATAACTGCCAATCATCTGGTTGTCCTCCGCCAGCTGTAAACGGAAGCTGGCCCGACGGAGTAGGGCCATCACGGCCGATCAGGGCCGATCAGGGCCGAGCTCGGCCGAGCACGGCGCGATCAGAAGCGGGCAGGGCCGATAAGAGCCGAGGGCGACCGAGCATGACCGAATATAACAGAGAAGGGCCGAGCAAGTTAGAAGAGGGAGCAGACCCAAACATTCACGAGGAGTTCCAACTAGTGCCTCATAAGCCCGAACAGACCCGAGTTGTACCAAGCATTGCCAAGCAATCCCGAGCAGCCCCGAATAGTCCCAAACAGTGCCGAGCAATCCGAACTAATCCGAGTAGTCCCCAAACAGTACCCGAGCAATCCCGAACTAACCCGAGTAGTCTCAAGCAGTGCCGAACAATCCCGATCAGACTCGAGTAGTCCCGAACAGTGCCGAGTAATCCCGAGCAGTACCGAGGAGTCCCGTCCAGGGCAGGCCTCGTACGCCGACGCACGCCATGAGAGGTGTACATAGTGATGGGTGGGGCGTACGTGGGTACGTGGGTCGGGAAGCTTGGTAAACTACAGCCTTTTGGCGCAGTACCGTTATGGACGCTGATGGTGCAATGCTTTCATGGGGCCCATCTCACTACCCACTACCCTTCCCGGCCCTACCCACAACCGTGTCTTCCCAAGCCTTTTTCATCCGCACACCCTGGCGTGCCACTCCCTCCACCCCGAACGCCCCCACCCACAATTCCACCTCCACCCCCATCACCCTTCAATACTGCACCATGCCTCCATACCTACCTAACCACCCACCGACCTATATCCGCCCTGGCAGAGGAGCCATAAGTTGCAGTAAAACTGTCCTCCATCTGACCACAGTTTTCTCAGCTGCAGGCGCAATATCTTCCCTGGGCAAACACGCAATCTTGGCTGCCTCGTGTGGCCGCCTGGGCGACGGCAGCAGCCACCACGGCCACAGCCACCACGGCAGGCTCACGGTCTCAGGCCAACAGTTTTTCCTCTCTTGAGGCGAGCAAAACCACTGCTTCTTGAACGAGCTAATTTAGGTGAGGTTTGGGGACTAATCTTATCTCTGGTAGTTTGTACTGGTGCGTTCATCTCTTGCCAGGCCGCGGCACGGCGCGGCGCCGGGGCACTGCCGTCCGCCTCCACCTCTCCTCAGTGCAATCTCTGCCCCACTCTCTGCAGTGTCTCACCCACAGTGTCTCACCCACAGTGTCTTACCCACAGTGTCTCACTCACAGTGTCTCACCTACAGTCTCACCCACAGTGTCCTACCCACAGTGTCTTACCCACAGTGCCCCACCCACAGTGTCTCACCCTCAGTGTCTCACTCTCAGTGTCTCACCCACAGTGTCTCACCCACAGTGTCTCACCCACAGTGTCTTACCCAGTGTCTTACCCAGTGTCTTACCCACTCGCCTCAGTATAAGTAACCTCAACCTACTCTCCTCATTTTAGTGTCTACCCACTCTCCACCCTGCTTCCTTCCTATTTACTTCACTCTCCTTACTCGGTGATGGATCTCCCCGTGTCTTCTGTCGTGTTGGCGCCCCCCCCCCCCCCCATCCCACACACCACCTCCACCAGCTTTCCAAGCCCCCGCCTGGGCCATGGTTCCCCGGCTTTAAGCACTTGGCGATGCCGGCCAACTGCCCCCAGGTTTTTGTACTGCTGTTTAAGATGGAGAGACTGGGGTCCAGTTTGCGGGCTCTATGCACACCGCGGACGGGTCACTGTGCTGGTTATGTGGGGACCACAGCATCCTTATCATGGTCTGCTTCCGGTGTTACTTGTTACTGCTGCTGTGGTGGCAAGGCGGGGCCGGGCGGTGGGGGTGGGGGGCAGGTCGGGGGTGGCGGGGTGTGCGGGGTGGCAGGGTGGCGGGATGGAGGGGTGGAGACTGAGGTGGATGACCGTATCGCGGAGGGGATGGATGTGGTGGAGATGGTGACCGGTTTTTGATGGTGGTGGTGGGGATAGTGGCGCTGATGGTGACGGTGGCAATCCTAATGATGATAATGCTGATGATGAAGATGATGGTAGTGGCGATCATGAAGATGGCGAGGGGGCCGGCAATAGTGCTGCAGGTGGTTGTGGTGATAGCGGCATCCTGTCGACTGAGGCGGAGGGGGGGGGGGTGATGGTGGGAGGGGGGGGGGGGCTGCAGGCGGCGGCCATGGAGACAACAGACACGAATATAAATGAATGGATGATGAGAGATGATATGGCAGCGGAAGGTGAAGTTGATGGATGACCTGGGTGGCCAGTGATGGTGTCGGGGTGGGCGGGCAGGGAGTGGGGGTGGGGGGGGGGCAGCAAGTGGGTGTAGAGGGAACGGAAGCATGGGAGGGACGGGGGGGGCTGTGGTGTCAATGAGGGACAGGACTCATCGGCCAGAATGACGACCCGGAGTTGCAAGGATTGTGCTCCCGAAAAGTGATTGTCTGAAGCCCTGGAGGGCTATTGCCTTAAAGCTCTCGTGGTCGAAAATAAACAGTCCTCGTTTGCCTGGCTGCGGGGAATAAACGGGCGGGGCTCGTTCGCCAGCCCTGGGTCGCCGAGCCCATATAACCTGACGGGGGCTGGGATGGGCGAGGGGGACGGGAGGAGGCGGGGGGGGGGGGGTTGTCACCGGGGTCGGAGGGGGATGGCGTCAATGGAGGACCAGGTGGGGAGAAGGGTCAGGGCATGTACGGCGGGGACCGGGAGGCGTTGCGATAGAGGTTTGGGTTGTTGCTATGCAGCACCCCCCTCCCCTGAAACCTCGTCTCTGCCCTCCCTTCCCCCTGGCAGACCCCGGGGGCTATGGGTGCTGTTCTACAGGTGATAGTCTCCGCGTGACTTGACGGACAGAATATCGCCCTAACCGGGTGATCTGGCTAGCGGACATGATATGACGGCTGAAGCGGTACGGTAGGGGCGGGGCGGGGCGGGACAGGGCGGGGCGGGGCGGGGCGGAGCGGGGCGGGGCGGGGATGGGCGGGAATGGGGATGGGGATTTAATGCCGGTGGGGGGGAGGGTGTACGGTCGGGGCGGGGCGGAGACGGGAATTTAAGGCGCGGAGTGGGGGGTGGGGGCAGAGGATGTGACCAGCGTACTTTCCGCAATCGAGGTTCAGACAATGCACTGATCAACAGGAGGACAAGGCGGCGAACTTGTTATCAACTCTTGTCATATTTCGACTTATCCCGGTCGAAGCTGCATATTTACCACCGTTTTGTGGACAGGAGTGCGTCCTCCTGTCTGGCATTCGGCAGTATGCGTTACACACGAGGAAGATGCTTTAGACATGTCAGTAAGAGTGCATTGTATTCACAACATTTACAGGTAATTTGCTGATCACAAAACTAGCAAAAAAAATACTGCGCCTCTGAGGCCACAGAAATGATCTTCGCATTTCACATTTGACTTATATAATAAACACATACGTATGTTGCAAGGCACCTGACCAAATGTTCAGGAATCAAGCAACTGACTGTTTTGTACACATTATACATAGGCATTGGTCGGGTCTAGTCTTACGGAGGGATGTGGGGGTGGGGGGGGAGTTGGGGTGGTAGCCTGGAGACTAGGGTGTGGGGAGCAGGGACTGGCGGGGGAGGGGAGGGGGGGGGTGGATGTCTCGCCGTATTGTGGGCGGTCTATTGACATTGAGGCTCGCACTTTGACAGGTGTGTCGACAACTGATTCGAGCGGGCAGACTTGATGCGGCTGGTCTTTCACAATGGTGGGGCGACGGGACCTTTCACTAGCCCCCCCCCCCCCGCCACCCTTATCCGACCCCCAGCCCACCCCATCAGGTCGATCATCTCGTCTACCGCTTGCTCCTACCGTTATGCCTCCCATTGCCACCACGCCCACCACCCTCTCCACCCAGACCGCTGGAGAAAGAAAATAGAAATCAACGAAGAAAATCTCGGAACAACCGTGAAGACAGCACAAGTAAACCCCCCATCCCACCACCGCCATTAAAATTTGTGTAACTGTTCACGGGTCTCTTGGCGGCCGGGGTCAGTCTCGCCTTTTATGACCCGGAGAAACCTTGGCGGACCCGTCTTATCGAGGGACTTAATCGCATCAGCGGAGCGGAAATGTGTCTGCTTAACGGGCCGGTGTCGGCACTGGCTGGCCCTGCGATTGGCAGCGGGGCCGGATGGGACGGTGCGGGGCGGTGGGGGGGGGGGGGGGGAGGGTAGATGAGGGAGATTACAGCCCCCAGCCCGGGAGGGGCCGCCCCGGTGGCCGAGTCTGTAGCGTGCTCGACCAGCCGGGAGAAGCGGTTGGGCGCCCCGATGGATGGGCCACTGACGCCTTAACCCCTATCAGGGTCTGTTATACCCTTGTGCGTTATACGCCGGCGTTATAATGACCGGCCAACCGATATTAACCCCGGGAAAGCATGCACCGCGCTGACGTTGTCCTGGGCTAGATTTGGAGGCTCACATTGCGAATATCGGGTTCATCTTACTACGAACGCGGTAACCCACGCTTTACGGCCTGCAGATTACAGCTCATCCACCCCCATCCGCCTATACCCCTTTCGCCCCCCCCCCCCCACCCCCACCCCCACTGCCACGCCCTGTCTGCTCATGCCCGCCCGTCATCGGCTGAAAACCTCGGTGGGTCGATGAGAAATGGCGAATCATTGTACTTGGCAATGGTCTGATATGTGGCCAGAACCGCCATTCATTACCCCGAAGGCGGCCTCATAGACAGCAGCCACCCCCCCCCCCACCAGCCCCGCATACACCATCCCGCCGTCTGCAGCCCTGCCTCCACCCCCCCCCCCCCCACCCCACCCATATACTCCTTCACTTCCCGTCCCAAACAGCCACACTCTCAGTTTGCTCTCAGTTTTTTTCTTCCGTTCAGCTTCTACCATTGCGTGGCTTGGACATGCGTTGCCCTAACCCAGTCCCCACTACTGGACAGTTCCACTTATGTGTTTGACTTATGTCTGACTGATCTTTGTTTGAACAGAGAATATGGGGAGGACGGCAGCTGGCCTGGTGGATGGGCGGGGGGTGGAGCGCTTTTGCTACTGCGACTCGTAACAGGCAATATGATGTCTGAGCCAGCATTAATTGCACATAGACACAAGCGCTACTGCAGCGCCCCCCGCGGGCAAACAGCGACTTAACGTCTGGTCAATATTAAGGGCCTGCAGTGTGGCTCGATGGCAAAACAGACCGGAAATAGCTGTTTTTTTGTTTTGTTTTTCCTATTTCGCTGACTGTATGAGAGATATTGCCCAGCAAAGCATCATTGGTTGATGTAGAGAGGCAGTCTGGGATCGGCGGATATTGTGGCCTATCACATTCCCGGCTCGCTGTGGCATCAGCCTCCGGGTGTGGAAGCCTACCGTCCAGCCTGAGTTAGCACCAATCAGACAAACACCCAGCTTGTTAGCACCAGTCTGACATACGTTCAACTTGAGTTAGCACCAATTAGACAAACACCCAGCTTGTTAGCACCAGTCTGACAAACACCCAGCTTGCTAGCCCCAGTTTGGCAAACACCCAGCTTGTTAGCACCAGTACGATGAGCTATAGGCGACACCAGACTAACTAGAACCCAGCTCACAGCGGATAGACACTCCGTCGCTGACACTAATACCCATCATGACACATCCCACGTGCCACGGCGTCTCTGTTCGATGGGCTTGGAGCAGTGTCCGCTCTCAGGTGTCAGTGAGTCACGTGCTGACTAACTTTATATATCTGTCATGAGTCATGCCTTTGATATATCATGTAGAGCGTTTTTTTCACAGCGCCGAGACCACGTGACTGGACCACGTGGCGAGAACTAGAACTGGAACCGTTGGCTCGCTGCCCCATGTAACCTGAGACCTGCTCGCTTCCGTCTATCGCCTAACTGAGCAAATAACACCAGACGACTTGTGTTTACGATGATAAGACTTATTTAAAGGACTTTTCCGGTGAGGGTGACATCGATTTTACGTCGTTTGACAGTGGAATGAATCAAACAATTATTATGCCTTAAAACGAAAAAAAAATAAGGACGCCATATGTGAGGACGTTAGTGGATAGCATTAGTGTTTCGCTGTTACAAGGAAATGTTGCCAGGTTACCAGGCAGGTAATGGGCAGGTAATGTGCAGGTAATGGGCAGATAATGGGCAATACCGCTGCACGGAAACATGACATCAAAGGGACGGACCATTAGATACCCAGGGAGGGAGCAGGCCAAACAAAAATGTTTGGGTGCGATGATGGCTGAATGTTTTTAAGACTAATTTTATTACACCCCCGCCCCCCTCTTTTCCTCCATAGATATCAAATGCTCCATCCCTAAGGCTGGTAATCGATGGTAGGTAGTGACGATAGTAGTGTTAGTAATTAAGACGCGGATTTGACAAGCTGAGCCAGCCTGTTGGTATGTGACGTCATCACGGACAGCGAGCCAACCGGGAAGTATTATGCATCATTCTGCCTTACTCTTTTCATAAAAAAACCCGGACTTTATTGCTCTATGCATTGAATTAATTATTGCCTTAATGATTCGGTTAATTGACAACGTGGTGTACTACACGACACAGCGGTTAGTTATGAGGCCCACTAGGACACGCTATCTGTGCGGCCGCCGACTCGGACTGTTTTTGTCCCCCTTTAACTCCAGTCTGCGGGCTTTCCCTCTCCCAGGCCGTGGCCAAGGCCGTCGACCCCACAGACCGGGGCCGTAGCTGGTATGGACGTGGTTCGGGGGGGTGGGGAAGGGGGGCCTGGGGATCAGCTGCCGCGAGGGGCCGGCAATTAATTGATTGACCCAGCTCGGGAATTGATGATGCAATAGGTAGCTGAGGGATGTGGGGTTGGTGTCTTGTCTGCAGAGAGGGGCGGGGGGGCGGGGGAGGGGGGGGGGGGGCAACCTCCTTCAAGTCAATGCCAGCACCCGACCTCGTTCTGCACCCTGCACCGAAAACCTGGTTGAGGACCGCGGCCGAGGCAGATAAATCGGGGAGCTATGCGATCTCATGAGGTGGTTGCCCGGTTTGAGGAGGTAGTGAATGTAAGGAGGTTGGTTTACGGAGGTGGTAGATGTATAAGCTTGTCGATAGGCGGGTCGGCCGGTAGACGGGTCGGTCGGTAGACGGGTCGGTCGGTTGACGGGTCGGTCGGTTGACGGGTCGGTCGGTAAGGGGGTCGCGTCGGTTGACGGGTCGGTCGGTTGACGGGTCGGTCGGTAAACGGGGTCGGTCGGTAGACGGGTCGGTCGGTAGACGGGTCGGTCGGTAGACGGGTCGGTCGGTTGACGGGTCGGTCGGTAAACGGGTCGGTCGGTTGACGGGTCGGGTCGGTAAACGGGTCGGTCGGTAGGACGGGTCGGTCGGTAGACGGGTCGCTCGGTAAGCGGGTCGGTCGGTTGACGGGTCGGTCGGTTGACGGGTCGGTCGGTAAACGGGTCGGTCGGTTGACGGGTCGGTCCGGTAAAACGGGTCGGTCGGTAGACGGGTCGGTCGGTAGACGGGTCGGCCGGTAGACGGGTCGGTCGGTAGACTGGTCGGTCGGTAGACGGGTCGGTCGGTAGACGGGTCGGTCGGTAGACGGGTCGGTCGGTAAACGGGTCGGTCGGTAAACGGGTCGGTCGGTAGACGGGTCGGTCGGTAAACGGGTCAGTCGGTAGACGGGTCGGCGCGTAGGACGGGTCAGTCGGTGGACGGGTCGGCCGGTAGGACGGGTCAGTCGGTAGACGGGTCGGTTTTGTAAACGGATCGGCCGTTAGAATTCTGTGGCGGGGTAAAGAAACGAATGAGACGGCGATCGATGTGGGTTAGCGTTGGCACTCGTCCATCTCGTGTTCCCATTGGAGGCGAGCGGGTGTGCCCTGGGGAAAGACAGACATTTTATCAGGGACCCAGTGCGTGATATTAAATCAGTCTCTAGGGCCAGCGCGTTTCTCAAATTATCCACGCTTAGCTATTAGTGAGCACGCCATCTTTCTGTTCTGCAAGGACAGAGCGGGTGTTAGGTTAGTCAGGACTGGCTGGTGAGCGGCAAGGATATTGCCGCACGGCGATACTCAAGCGCCCATGGACATTCCTCCCCCTCAGGTCACCGTGTTTTGCATAACTCAATAACAAAATATACGCCGGTATAAATCTGGGTGCAATAAGAGCAACAAACCGATTGCAAGAAGTTGAATGGCAGGCGGCATCCACTCTTTGATGCTAGGGCCAGCGGAGTTAAGAACACAGCCGTGAGAAGTTGAACGTTGCTGATGAGACATCTGGTAGTGAACTAATGATGGTGTGTCCCTCGTCTGCACCAGAAACAGGTAAACATGCCGCAGACAGGGAAGCCAAGCAGGACTGCCACTCAGACTCAGGGGTAAAAAACTAAGAGTACATGCCGTGGTACTGGTTTTTTGGACCTCATCAGAGACCTGGCTATAGTACCCCGCTGTGAAGCCATCCAGAAGCCGTATGAACACCGTTTAAACCCGTGTACACACCACTTGCTGTCATCAGCATACTTGTCCGCCGGGTTCGCTTCACTTGTGCTTGCTATTACAAGTATTCTTAGCAATTTTTTTTATTTTTTTTTTTTTATCTTTCTCCACTTGCAATAGAGGCGTGTCTACCCCCCCCCCCCCTCCCCCCCCCCCAGCCACACCCCGCCCTACCTATCCCATATATGCTTTCCTCAGTTTGCATTTGTGGCCTGCGAACTTCCGCACAATATCGGGATGTGGCCGGGGGGGGAGGGGGGATTGATTGGGCACAAGGAAAACATTAGTGAACAGTCGCGCCATCATGGCGACCCCGCAATCTGACAGCGTGCCACGGACACGGTGGGGGGGGGGGGAGGGTAGGGACGGAAAGGCGGGCTCCACAGCCAGGTGGTAAGGGCAAATATATCAGGAAACAATGGATAAGGAGAAAGTTGTTGTTACTGCAGCTCGCCATGGCAACCTATGGCAAGAGGCTGGGAGGTGTGTGTGTGTGGCGGAGGGGCTCGGGGTAAGAGGTGGGGTGGGGTAACTGGGGTGGGTGAGGGAGAGTGGTTGGTAGACGACTGAGGGGGTAGGAAGTCAGCACGTGATGAGATATAGCTGATAATCACTGTAATTTAAAAAGAGGGGCGGTGGGGAGGGTGGGTCATATAACACCGTTTAACGGTAGCGTTACGAACAGGTCATGGCTTGAACGAAGGTCACGAATAAAAATGTCATAACTGTAAAACGGCGATGACATTGACATGAAAATGACTGTCAGCAATCGATGACATTGTCAGACTGTGCCAGTTGGCCAGGCGGTCGCGATCCAGCGAGGTATGCCGTTCTAACAACAATGCGGGGTCGCGTCCAGTGGGTCTGCCAGGCCAGCCATCGTCCTGGAGTTCGCGGCCTTGTGATCGTTAGGTGACCTTCAGGTTGAAGGTGAAGGGTGAATCCTGAGAGGATACCAGTATGTGGTCAGTGCTGAGTATGTGCTGATGACGACCGTACTAGGGCTTTCTTTCTGCTCCTTGTCTGTCTGCAGAAACAGCTGACAGACGCATCTAATGGCCTCTATAGTGTCCCCTAGACCTTCCATGTCGCGTCTATCATTTACTAAAATAATCCATTTCTCGGGCTTTAACATGGTTAATGGACCCTGTAGTGGGTCCCCGCAGGCCCCCACATCACCTGCCTACCCCAGTGACCGGTCGGTTACTCGACTACAACGGGGTGTCTGGGGTAACTTAGTTGCCCCCCCCCCCCCCGCGTCCCTCCTCGTGGTGCCCCGAAACCCCTGCCTCCAACCTCCCGGGGGTCCTCCGTGGTGTAGTGGTTAGCGCTCCAGATCGCAGATCAATAGGTCCTGGGTTCGAACTCTGGCGGAGGATAGACCGACACCTGATCTGGAAACAGGCTTCATCTGGACCCATTTAAGGGGGGGAGGGGGGCAACACAAGTAACATTACGTGTAAATTGTTGCGATTTCCTAAAGCAAACAACAGCCACCTTCTAAGCGGGGAGGGGGGGGGGACTCCTTAGGCACCTCTCCCCCCGTCCGGCTGGATCAGCCAATTTGTATGAATGTGTGTGTATAAACGAGGCTCTGGCACGTGTAAATCATGACGCTCCCTTTGTGACCTTCCCACCTTCCCCATGTACTCCCCCCCGCCCCTGCCTTCCCACAGGAGCTCATCCGCCCCCAGCTGCCCCCCCCCCCCCCCTTCTCCTCCCTCCACCCCTCTGGGGTATACAACTGGACACATGAGCTCTTGGGTTGGGGGGTGGTGTCGGAGCCTGCGAGGTCACGACACGAGGGACCCGGATGACGGCGCTGGGGGAGGGTGTAGAGGGTGTAGAATATCAGATTAGGCTCCAGACGAGATTACCGTCTAGGGAACCAGTTCCGAGACTCAGTGGGCGGCCTGTTTTTTTGTTTCATCTCCACGGGATAATCACGAAGCTATAAGACTGGGAATGGTGCCATAAGGAGGAGCTGAAGGGGGGGGGGGGGGGGAACTGTAGGAGGCTGGAAGACTCCTAAAACATTATTATATATTACAACAGAACTGCTGACGCAGAAGACACGGACTAATAATGGTGTCAGCGTCATATACTTCTCGTCCAATAATGACCAAGATGATATCAAGATGATGGTGCGTGGGCCCAGACCGTGGTTCACCTCCTAGGTCACCCTCTAGGTTACCCATTCCCTATGGTCACCCTCTCACCCTCTAGGTTACCCACTCTATGGGTCACGCATCCCCTGGGTCAGCCATCCCCTGGGTCCCCCGCCTGCTAAGTGACCCACCCCCCTTGGTCACCCACTCTATGGGTCACTCATCACCTGGGTGACCCAACCCCTGGGTGACCCCCCTCCTTGTTTACCCACCATCTGGGTCACTCACCTCCTGGGTCTCCCACCCCCTGGGTCTTCCACCCTGGATCACCCCTCCTGGGTCACCCACCCCCTGGGTCACTCAGCCCCTGGTTCTCCCACCCCGTGGGTCACCCCCCCACCCTGGATCACCCCCCCACCCTGGATTACCCCCCCCCCCCCTGGGTCACCCACCCCCTGGGTCACTAACCCCCTGGGTTACCCATCCCCCTAGGTCACCCATCCCCCTAGGTCACCCACCCCCTGGGTGACCCACCCCCTGGGTGACCCCCACCGTGGCCGCCCTTGAAACATGGAGGATACAGGGCTGACCGCCGTATACTGCTTTCATGACAGAAGTCTTTCTTGGCCTGCTTTATCTGGCCCCTGTTGGCTGAGACACCGGGGTCTGCCCATTGTCAGCAGTCGGCCGGCCATTCACTCACGCAGCCCACCTGTCTGCCCCGACAATGGGTCGCGGGGCTTCTAAGGATATTTAAGGGGTAATTTGACCCGGTGACGGGGATCCCAGAGCCGACCGAGTCTTTGAAAAGCCGCGGACACCCATCCGTGAGGCCAAACCGAGCAACCGGAAGTGCAGAGAAGAACCGGAATCAGATCAAGGGTGGAAGGTAGCATCTCTAGAGAGGACAAATTGATTAAACACCCGACTGGAAAATACTTGAAGAAAATCAGATGGCGGGGGCAAGGAGGCAAGAAATATAAATGCGTGGATAGTAGTTACGTATGTATACATATGAAAAACTATATGACAAATTATTATTGTTATTGATAAAGTAAATTATGACTAAAATGTAAATTGAAAGCTATGGGCATGTTCACCCTATATGGCCTATTGATTGTTATTTGCGCAGTGTAGACCCTGACCCCCAGGGTCACACCATGGAACCAGCCTTGCAGGCCATGTTACCCATTGTAGAGGCATTGAACTCCATGGCCAGACCATGCTAACAGGGAACCAGCCTTATATCGATGCGCGCATTGATCGGCTGGCTGTAGAAATTTAAATGGCCGTGTAAATTTCAACTGAAGGTCCGTGTTCAGTGCTAACCGTTGAAAGGACAACTCATTACAGCTCCGCCATCACAATGTAGTAATCGGAAGGGGACCAGTTATATCTGGGTTTATTGCATATGGGTTCGGAGGTTTAATTGGGCATACAAAATGGCAACTGTCAGACGTCTGTAATGTATGTTGATTCTGTCCTTGCACCCGTTGTTTAACAGCTTTCACGTCGGGCCCGAGGTACACGTGACATATAAACAACACTCCCGACAGGTGTGTGTTGCGTATAACGGTCTGGAAATCACATCGATCCTTAGTTCTCAATTACGCAAATGTTTTGAGAACTGATCTATATTTATGGCAGCTGCGTCGTATTCGGCAATGGGCGTCGTTGTTGATGCCGTCTTGACAAGGCTGGACGAGGACCCAATGGTGTTGCGGCAAGCGCATGCCGGGAAGGAGTATCATACATCGATAGCGATACCCATGCTATCTCTTTTCAAATGCAACTTGTATAGACGTGTCATGAAGCCAACATCAAAGGCGATGGAACCGATCCAGGTAAAAAAAACGACTTCCGTCGGCCTTTTTTTTATAATCAGACCAAGAGTTACTGTCACGTAATGCTAGTTTCTCTCATGGCTCCTCTGATATAAGACTACTTTTATGTTATGTGGAGGGTAAATCATGATGTAATATTCCCATTCGGCATGTCCGCCAACCCCCGCACCCCGCCCCCCCGCCCATCCCTCGTCCCCGCTACCGACTGCAGAAATGCTGCCACTAAAAGAATAATCACCTGTTTACCAGCAACATCCGCCGAAAGATGGGGGAATGGCACTTCCTGTACAACGAGCCGAACGAAGTATGGCTCTGTTTTACGACCGGAGGCCTTGCCGGTCAACCTACCATGCTCCCGTGGCGGATAGGCCTACTGGGAAGGCCCCCGTCATCTCGGATGCCTAACCGTGCATGTAAAGCCATGGCTAGTCTATGGCGGAGGGTCGTAGCCCACTGGTTACTCTACCCATCTTCTATGACGATTTGTTTTACAGCTGTCATACTCCGTCACGACCGCTCACCATCTGACAAACTCTCTCACGGCCGAAGGCACCATGTTAATGCCGCTAATATTAACGCCGGTTCTTACTTATATTGTTCTTATATTCAATAACGTTGGACCTTGCTGGTAAACTTGACAGTATTTAATATATAGGCCATGTTGGCGCATGTCGCTAAAGAGGTTACCTCAGTCTAGCAGGGGGGAGGGGGGGGTAGCCTAGTGGATGGTGTGATTGTTTGTTTAATTGTGTAGCACCTGGCAGTAAGTACAACTACCGTCCGCAACGCTTTACCTGAATTTGAACCTGACCTAAAACTGTTGAGCAAATAAGGGAGACATAATTAAAGGTACGGAGCGGCCAGCTCACGCTGAACCCCATCTGCAATTCCTAATATTTCGCTTTGTATTTTGCCATCTCCTTTGCCATGCTCGTGAGTAGGCAGGCCATGGCTGTGTTACCAGGAGTCAGTAAGCTACTGACGCTGTTTTAGCTCCGCTTTATACTAGTCGGGGGTTGCAGGTTATATATACCATGCCAACCGACGCGTTGAAAGGATATGTTAAAATGATATGCAAAATAAAACACGGGATATCCCCATAAGCAATAAACGGCCCCTTTTATCGACCGGTCACAGGCATATCGACAGCAATGAGTTTTGTATTATCGATTATAACCGCGATGAGATGGAAACCTGAGGCGCTGGCCCCCGACAGTATCGGCTGCCGGAATATGATAACGCAACCATGGTTGGTGATACCAGCGGCCTGTTCCTTCGCCCCCAGGTAACTGCTTGGGAATTGAATCATCTATACGTGTCAATTTTGTCTGGTCCAAAAAGCATCCTGCCTGTATTGACCGGCTATAATGGAATAAACTGAGCAGAAACGAGAAACCCTTTTTCAATCGCAACGAAAAACGCTGAAGAAACAGTTCCATTTGC
The DNA here is from genome assembly GCA_964019135.1 of Arenicola marina. Taxonomy (NCBI): domain Eukaryota; kingdom Metazoa; phylum Annelida; class Polychaeta; family Arenicolidae; genus Arenicola; species Arenicola marina. Next base: position 40,380,315 of record OZ025251.1, on the reverse strand, counting down.
TGGCGATTATTTACTGCCGCATGGTTTCAATACAGGAAAATTGAGGTGCGGGGGAGAAAGGTGAGGGATGCCTATGAGGGAGGGAAGGGGGGGGGGGGGTGGGGGCAGCGTGTTTCAGGGCGGAGTTGCCAGGCTGTTGTTGTCGGGGTCCCGAACTCGCCACAGAAGACTATTCGGTTGGCCGCCTGGGTTCGGTCGGTATTTGTGTTGCATTTCTGCGGCACTAGGCGAGAATCGTGATATCTGTTTACAGAGACGGCCCCCGCGGCCCGTCCCCCCCCCCCCCCCCCAAGCACTTCCCCCCAGGCCCCTCCCCGTGGGCCCTGGCGCTCCACTTGCCTCCGCCATTCCTCCTCCGTCAATCTGCCCCCCTGCGCACCCCCTCACTCGACTCGCCCCACCCTTCCAATACATCCCCGCCCCACCTCCTCCCCGCCGATCGACACCAAAACCTCCCCACAACTGAACACCCGACGGGACCCCCGGTGTCTATGCCACTACCCGAAGTGGAGGCGGCTTGGATGGAGACCGGGGAAAGGGGGATGGGGGTGCGGGGGGGGGGGGGTCGAAGGGGCTTATCGGTCCGGAACCGGAGCGACCAAAAAAATTAGGGCAAGATTAGGAGTAGACAAGACCAGATGTGTAACAGGTATTGTTTTCACTTTCTCCCCGCGCTGCTGTCTTCTTTGGTCCCCGGGTGTTCTCGCTGTGGCGTCGCCATGCCCCAGCGCCTCTCCCTTAGGATATGCTCCCCACGGAAATCCACGGATTCGGGGATATGTGGCCTCACCGTGGAGACAGTGGGGGTACCGATAGGGTGAGATGAGGTGATCCGAGGGGAGGGGGGGGTGGGGGAGCTGGGCCAGGGTAAGCGGGTGTAAAGGGCCGGGTGGTTTGCAATGGGCTGACGTTGGCATGGCTGTCTTGGGAGGAAGGTGTGGTGTTTTCGCTGCGGCACCAGCGGCACTAGCGCCCCCTGGTGGCGTGGAATGTGTGAGCTGACAAGAATATGACAGAGATGTACACTGGAGACGTGAGGTACCGCGGGGGAGGGCGCGAGGTGGGGGCGGATGGTTGCCAGGGTACCCCCCGGGGGCACACCTGGAGGGCAGCCTCAACCTTCTGTCTGCGGCACGCCCCGCCACTGCCCCCCCCCCCAATCCCCCACCCATCCTCCCCACCCATCTCCCCTCCTTGTCCTCCCTGCTCCCTATCTTCCTTCTCTTCCCCTCGCCCTGCTTCATGCCGCACTACTCCCTCGTTTGTTCCCCGTCTGTCCACGCAATGGCGTAGACCAATGGCGTAGGCAGTTGGGAAGACCCGAAGAAAAGAAAAGAAGCCAACGTTCTTTTTCCCCTCGACGAACCTCTCCGAGTGAAGAGCGACCGCAACAACATTATACACACAACTGAATCTGTCTGCCGAATCTGTACCCCTGGCCTCAGTTTACGTTTTGCTTTACAAGTTTCGACGGCAACCTACGCCGTTTGTAGCTACGCTAGCATTCCTGCTGCCAGCCATTGAGTACAAAAGGTGTACGGGACGAGGACGACTTGCCATATACCTCCCACCTTCCCACCTGGGAGAGGCGAATCCCTTCCCTCCCTCTCTCCCTCCCTCCCTACCTGCCCCGCCTACGCCCTAAGCCTTCCCGCCTTCCCTGCCTACCCCCCATCCCCCATCACCCCCCCGCCCCCCCCCCCCCCTTGTGGCAGAGACTAAGTGTTACTCTCACGTCTCTGGCAGGTGTTAGACTTCAGGACCCGTCAAAACACCACACAGCGATAATTTATAAGACTGAGGGTCTGACATCTAAGTCAGACCGCAGACAAATGGATGAGAACCTCGCTCTGGACTGACATCTCACCGGGTCGACGAGGCGGAGGGGGCTTATGGTGGCTTGTGAGGGCTCGCCAGGCAAGTGAGGCGTGAAAGGGCAAACGCACATTGAAATGAGAAGCAATCTTAAACGTTGAATATATGGTGATCCGATCAAGTACTGCATTAAATCCAATATTTAATGTTGAGAGAACCAGTGAAAACTCATGATTCGTCATTTGATCACAAGGATGTGATTTGCTTTCAAAGATACTTAGGTATATTTGGGGAAAAGAAGTTACGGTGGTTGGGATGTTAGCATAGTTTGTTATTGCATAGAAGTAGAAACATTACAAAAATAAACTACGAACATAAATATTACAAAAATAAACTACGAACATAAATATTACAAAAATAAACTACGAACATAAATATTACAAAAATAAACTACGAACATAAATATTACAAAAATAAACTACGAACATAAATATTACAAAAATAAACTACGAACATAAATATTACAAAAACATTACGAAAATAAACATTTCGTACCCCGCTAACACATTGAACCTTACCCACCTTACCTACCCAACTATGACTATGAATTAACGATATTTCGCCCCCAATCCTATCCATTAAAATGATTTCTCTGTCAGATATTATGCTGGAACTGGTTCCGCACTTGACCTATTACAATTGACCAACATGTTCGGCAGCTCTGTGGTTCTCGATGTTTAGTCTCCCTTCCTTGGAACATTCCCCAACGCATCTCTCCCCCACTTCCGCCGCTGCTCTGTCCGTGCAATACACTTGGGCCTGTGTACCTTCCAGTCTGACCTGCGGTACAAACACGAGAGACCGGCCTTCCCTCGCCAGTGACCTTGTTCCTCCCACAGACCTGTCCACCTGACCTTGAGCTCTAAAGTACTTATCCGCCGTGCGTTCTTTCATGGTTAGAGAAGTCTCGCGAGAGTCTCGTTGGGCTTGCGTCGCGGGACCTGTTTTTCGGCGAGATGTGTGACTGTTGTGAGAGGGCTCGCGAGACAGCACAAATCACCACTGGGACGACGACACTCAGCGAGGCTCGTTCAAGCAGGTGCGACTCGCTAGTATTGGCCCAATAACAGTGAATGAGCCCCTTCGGGATTCCCCTTAACCGGCCGACCCTGCCCATCTGGTGGGGACGTCTGGATCGATGGCAAAGCGTGCTGACTGTTGTCGGGGGTGGCGGGGGCGGGGTGGGGGGGGGTGGAGGGATGGGGAGATGGGTTGGAGTGAGGCATGGAGTGAGGGTGGCAAGAGGCGGTACAAATGTACGAGGGAGATGAGGGTCTTCCAGTTAGTGCATTCATCAGTGTCCACTTCAATCCGATCCTGTCCACCTCAATCCATTCCTATTCAATCCTGTCGACCCTATCCAATCCTGTCCTCCCCTAACCACCCTTGTCCATCCCCATGCAATCCTTCCTATCCTAGTCCTATTCTGTACCCCCTTAACTAACCATGTCCATCCGTATTCCATTGTGCCTACTCCTAGTAAATCATGTCCATCCTATCCAATCCTGTCCACACAAATGCAATCATGTTCACCCCTATTCAATCCTGTCCACCCATATCTAATCATGTCCACCCCCATTTAAGTCCTGTCAAACTCTGACAAATCCTGTCCGCCCCTTATCAGTCCTATCCACCCATTCTACTGTTTTCTACTACTACTTCAGTCACCTTCTACCTTCACACTACCCGTCACCCTGCACCTTGCACCCTGCACACTTACCTCGTACCCTCTCCTCAATCCCTCTGATCCTCTCCCCTCGCCATCCACTTACAGGACTCCCCTCCCCCCCCCCCATCACTGCCACTTGTGGGGGTACAGCTAACAAACCTAGACCCGTGCCCACTGCCCCTCCATATGGGCGGGGTGGGGCTTGGGAGGGGTGGCGTGGGGCCTGTGCGGGTGGGGTGGGGCTTGGAGGGATGGTGTGGGGCCTGCGTGGGTAGGGTGGGGCTTGGAGGTGTGGTGTGGGGCCTGTGAGGGTGGATTGGGGCATGAGGGGGTGGGGTGAGGCCTGCGATAGTGGGGTGGGGCTTGGAGGTGTGGTGTGGGGCCTGTGAGGGTGGATTGGGGCATGAGGGGGTGGGGTGAGGCCTGCGATAGTGGGGTGGGGCTTGGAAGTGTGGTGTGGGGCCTGTGAGGGTGGATTGGGGCATGAGGGGGTGGGGTGAGGCCTGCGATAGTGGGGTGGGGCTTGGAGGTGTGGTGTGGGGCCTGTGAGGGTGGATTGGGGCATGAAGGGATGGGGTGCGGCCTGCGATAGCGGGGTAGGGCTTGGAGGGGTAGGGTGAGGCCTGCGAGGGTGTTGTGAGGTCTGCGAGGGTATGGTGGGGCCTGCGATGGTGGGTGAGGTGGGGCCGGTGAGGGTGGGGTACGGTCTGCAAGAGTCGGTAGGGTGGGGCCTGCTGGGTGCTGGAATGGTGGGTCTGTTAAGGGCTCGAGAGGAGGGAGAGGGGAAGAGTGAGGGGGGGGGGGGGGGGTTACAGGTAGAAGAGGGGGCGTGGCTTTTAAGTCGGTCGCTGATAGCGGCCATGACGACCTTGGGGTGGCCGGTGAGGCTGCCGAGGCTCGGGGTAAATGGTAATCACGATGGGGAGGGGAGGTGGCGGTCTCGAGTGCGGGGGGTCCGCCAAGGAAAGCACCGTGCCAGCAAACGACAAGATACAATATTTTAGCTTCCTGAAGTGAGCCACCGAACCTAGCGAAGGAAATGGAATGGTTAGTCTTGGCTTGTTTGCGTTCACCAAAGGGGATAGGTCCCAGGGAGAAGGAGGGAGACGCGGGCGCCGGAGGGGGTGAGGGTAAGAGTGGTGAGGGGAGGCGGGTGGGGTGGAGGAGATAGATTACAACGCAAGGGTAAGAAACTTATATGAAGGCCTTGGAGCTGTTGGAGGGCTTCCGGGTACCCGACCCAGCGCATCCCGGCCCTGGTCAAGGCAGCCACGCCCCCCCCCCCTCCCCCAAGTAAGCTCCTCCCCCAGGTGGATTCTTTCCCAGCCTCACTCTCGCCCAGCAGGACTCCCCCAGCAGGACTCTCCCCCAGCAGGACTCTTCCCCCAGCAGGATTGTCCTCCAGCAGGACTCTCCCCCGGCAGGACTCTCCCCCTGCCGGACTCTCCCCCAGCCGGACTCTCCCCCAGCCGGACTCTCCCCCAGCCGGACTCTCCCCCAGCCGGACTCTCCCCCAGCCGGACTCTCCCCCAGCCGGGCTCTCCTCCAGCCGGACTCTCCTCCAGCAGGACTCTCCTCCAGCAAGACTCTTCCCCAGTCGGACTCTCCGCCAGCAGGACTCTCCCACAACCTCAGTCTTCTGCCTTCTGGACCACTGGCGTCCGATCCTGCCGCGTACCTCCAGACATGGCGGCCTGGTCTCCATCTCTGGGGCAGCCGCTCTGCCCGCCGCCTCGTCTGGATCTCCGTGGCGGTAGGCTGAAGGATGTGCCAGTCAGACGTAAAGTGGGACTTCCACCATCGTGTTAGCTCGAGCCGCCTGAACGCAAATAAAGACCCGACAAATAGGGCCCACACGGCGCTGGTCCCGACCCCTACCGGAGGGAGAGTGTGAAGCCTGCCTGCCCGGGAACCAGCCACATGGCACCAGCCAGCCTTGGTGAGGTCAAGGCTCGGGTGGCCGGCAGCAGGCTGGTTCCGCGTGTGCTCAGCGACCACAACATCCCCTCTTCAGTTCAGGATCTCGTGCTCGCCTCCAGCGTAAACCGACATGACAAGGCGGGATCCAGGTTTTGCCACGCCATCAGGGGGAGCGCTTCCGGAGCGATCCGGAGCAGGCAAGAAGATACCAGTGGCGGCTGAGGAGGAAGGGAGAGGGAGAGGGGGGGGGGTAGGGGAAGAGGGAGGGAGGGGAATAGGGGGAAGGAGGGAGGAGGAGGAGAGAGGAATGGAAGAAGGATGAGGGAGGGGGCGGGAGGAAGGAGAGGGGCGGGAGGAGGGAGAGGGTGCGGAGGAACGAGGTAGGACAGGGGAGGGGGGGGGGCACCAATAACACAGGGGTGCCCGGTCCCCATTGTCACTCGGGCCAAGTAGCAGAGCAGTAGTTTTGTCCCCGGCATTATGCTCCAGTGATTACATAGTATTAGCATTCCAGTCGGTAATGAATATATAGTTTTCCGACTGCGGCTAATAAATGAGGTATTTTCGGTCCGTGGGAGTAGTGGCTGTGATCCGAGTAGTCTCGGCTAACTCCAAAAACATCTCCTACGTAAATGTTCTTCCCCGTAAGCCCTCTTTTTTTGGTATACAGCGTGGACTGGTATACTGTAGATGTGGACTCACACATCACATGCAAGTATGGCACATATTCGCGGTATATGTTTTCTTTGCTTTCGTTTTGCACCTTTATATTTTATGAGACATGAAATCAATAGCGTTCGCCCTGAGAACTCCATTTCCTCTTCGTCGTTAAATTGTCTTTTACCACTTTACGTGACTTTTTTTTTCTTCCGTTCTTGTGATCTATCCGTTTCCAGGGCCATATATCGTTATTCATACGGATTTCTGTCAAGTAACTGTACTTTCCCTGGGTGTTCCACATTGACAGTGCGGTAGCCTCGTCAGTCTTCTCGCTCTGTGGGGTGTATGAGAGCTGCTTGCAGAGATTACACCCACCCGTCACTATAGTTAGCGGACACGCCACTCCGCCGCTCCAACATGGATGACCGGAAGTGTTGCTAAGCACCGCCAACGTGATCGGTGATCTACGGGACGAAAAGCCCGGAAACAAAATGGCCGCCATCTTTACGCCATACGGGTTTATTATTGAGCGCGATAAGTTCTGTTAGTCGTGTTGCCCATGGCTGGGACAGGAATCAATAAATCCGTGATACATCTTTGCATACACACCACGTCCTTGTCTCTAGAAACACCCTCCGCCAGTATGGCGCTTCCCTGGTATTGATGCCAACGTCCTGAGATGTCCCCAGCTTCATCCAATGCCAAATACCACCCGAATTGACCCATTTATCTATTGAAGGCATAGAGGCATCGTCGCGATTGGGTCATGGAAAAGTAAGACTTGGTAAGCGGAAGAGTGCTATATATTGGTCATCACGGAGATTGACTCCTCGACTCCTCAGCCGCGCAAACGTTTTGCCGTGAGCCTCGCTTGATTTGACGTTTTCTCGCCTGGCAGTCCCTTTGATTTCTGAACTCCTACTCAGGAAATAGGTCATGGAAAGGCAAAAACGTTGAAATTGGATTCCCTCGTAGAAGTGAAAGAAAAAAATTGACAAAACGTGCTCCGTATTTGTTCACCGATATTGGTAAGAAGAACTTGGCCCTTGGAGGGACGCTTTGATGCATTCATGGCTATGTTTTCTGCAGAGGAATGGTAGTTTTCTGGATCGGGCATCGGCCCGTGGTCTCCAGTCCGCGGCTGCGCACGCAGGGCCATGGGGTGCTCACGCTCTTTAGTTTTATCGTTTGACTCACGCTAGTTTCAGAAGGCGCCGACAGAATGTCATAGTATCAATACGAAACAATAAATTCATTCATTAAAGCTGTACATACTACAATTTGTCCTCCGAAAAGTTTATCTCTTTGAAAATACGACTTAGGTCAAATAAACATTCTTCATTCATTAAAGTTGTACATACTACAATTCATCTCCGAAAAGCTCATCTCTTTGAAAATACGACTATATTGTGTCAAATAAATAAAAGATCACCTTGTTAAAGGCACGTTTTGCCAGTTTATGTGCTTTTTGTTGCCATTTAAAATGTAGATAGTTTGTCTGATTTAATCTACCTATCTAAATACAAAGTTAGCCGCATAGAGAGAAAGATACATCGTACATAGCTGTTTTCGTCGACCTGATAAATGTTCGATCTGTATGATCTCTACTGCTTTGCTGCTGGGTATATCCCGTATAGGTGGACTTACTATTATATAGGTCAATTGGTCTTCCGGATGATCGATTCGAATTATTGCTCAGGTAATAGTGTGGCGATCTGCACGTTATCAGTTCTATTATAATGGAATCCCTATGAATACTTAGTATCAGACTAATCGACGTGGCCTATGTACAACCATTAATGGTGGCCTTTGTACCGCTATTCACCTTGACCTTATTTAGGTCACCAAACAAACTAACCAGCGATGATGGTTCCGCTTTGTTCAGCTGTGGCGTGTAATAGGTTAAACCGGGACACGCACTCCTCCCCCCCCCCACCCCCCCACCCCCCCCCCCAAGGAGTAACGCAATGGAAAACTAGCCACAGGCATCAATCAACGACTCACTGTGGGGGTCAAAACCAGATCTGTTGAACTCATTTAACCCCTGAAAAGACTTTATTGGTAAATGACCTGTTGGATATCCGACTGTCCTGGCTTTTCTATTGCCCCAGTTTTACTGTTGTCATTTGATTGCCTTGGCCTCCATATTATCACCTCAATCGTGCTATTGCTTTTGCCGTTTAGTTGCCTACTACAATGGCATTCCCAGTACCTTGGCCTTCCTGTTACCTATGTGTTCCTAGAACCTCAGTTGATGCTACAATACGCTTGTGACCATGGGAGCAATCTAGACCATACTGAATGTATTGCTTTGGCATTTCTATTGGTTTGGTCTTCTTATTGCATTGGACTTCCTATTGTTTTGGACTTCCTATTGCATTGGACTTCCTATTGCATTGGACTTCCTATTGCATTGGACTTCCTATTGTATTGGACTTCCTATTGCATTGGACTTCCTATTGCATTGGACTTCCTATTGCATTGGACTTCCAATATTGCATTGGACTTCCAATATTGCATTGGACTTCCTACTGCATTGGACTTCCAATATTGCATTGGACTTCCTGCTGCATGCGTTTTTCTATTGCATTAGACTTCATATTGCATTAGCCTGTCTCGGCTTGTGAATGAAAGACAAGTGGGCAGACACTCAGACAGAATCGAGTTCATAAGAGTTGTTTGCATAAGACTGGCCGGAGGGGCGGGCAGTGAGGGCGGGGCGGGGCGGGCGGAGATGAGCGTGAGGGCGGGGAGGGCCAGGAGTGGTGACTTTTCTGGAGGTCATGTGTGAGTTAGAAAATGGAGTTTGAACTGGCGGACTCCCATGTCCGCCTGGCCGTCACCCTGCGGAATACAGCTCTGTGGGTGGCCGGGGTTAGGGGGTGGGGGAGGCTACGTGTGGGTTTGCTCAGGAGAGGCGGAGGGGAAGGGGGGGGGGGGGGGGTGATGGCAGGACAGCACATGTGTTGGCGAAGATAGGGGGTAAGACTGTCGCTGCCCTGCGCGAGATGGCATTGCCCGCGCTAGCGTTGCCCAGGACGCTAAGCTAACAGATTATCTGTAGTGCAACTGGAATGCCATCTCTCTGTCACGTGGTCTACTTTGATCATGAGGCTTTGATCACCATTGGCGCGGCTCAGCCTGGAGAACAGACATGCGGAGGTCGCCGTCCCCTCTTCCCTCCTCCTCCCCCCATTCCCTCCTTGCCCTTTTTTCCTGAGTGGAAGCGAAGCATGTCATCTCCCGATCTATATAAGCCACGCTTCGCCCCTGTGGATGACGTCAGAGGCGGATGGGCTGCGACGCCGCGTTCGCTGGCAGTTTAACGTTGATGGCGCGGTGTAGGGTATATAATGAGTTTAACGTTGATCGCCCGGTGTACGGTATATAATGAGTTTAACGTTGATCGCGCGGTGTACGGTATATAATGAGTTTAACGTTGATCGCCCGGTGTACGGTATATAATGAGTTTAACGTTGATCGCCCGGTGTACGGTATATAATGAGTTTAACGTTGATCGCGCGGTGTACGGTATATAATGAGTTTAACGTTGATCGCCCGGTGTACGGTATATAATGAGTTTAACGTTGATCGCCCGGTGTACGGTATATAATGAGTTTAACGTTGATCGCCCGGTGTACGGTATATAATGAGTTTAACGTTGATCGCGCGGTGTACGGTATATAATGAGTTTAACGTTGATCGCCCGGTGTACGGTATATAATGAGTTTAACGTTGATCGCCCGGTGTACGGTATATAATGAGTTTAACGTTGATCGCGCGGTGTACGGTATATAATGAGTTTAACGTTGATCGGGCGGTGCACGGTATATAATGAGTTTAACGTTGATCGCGCGGTGCACGGTATATAATGAGTTTAACGTTGATCGCGCGGTGTAGGGTATATAATGAGTTTAACGTTGATCGCACGGTGTACGGTATATAATGAGTTTAACGTTGATCGCGCGGTGTAGGTATATAATGAGTTTAACGTTGATCGCGCGGTGTACGGTATATAATGAGTTTAACGTTGATCGCGCGGTGTACGGTATATAATGAGTTTAACGTTGATCGCGCGGTGCACGGTATATAATGAGTTTAACGTTGATCGGGCGGTGCACGGTATATAATGAGTTTAACGTTGATCGCGCGGTGCACGGTATATAATGAGTTTAACGTTGATCGCGCGGTGTAGGGTATATAATGAGTTTAACGTTGATCGCGCGGTGTACGGTATATAATGAGTTTAACGTTGATCGCGCGGTGTACGGTATATAATGAGTTTAACGTTGATCGCCCGGTGTACGGTATATAATGAGTTTAACGTTGATCGCGCGGTGTACGGTATATAATGAGTTTAACGTTGATCGCGCGGTGTACGGTATGTAATGAGTTTAACGTTGATCGCGCGGTGTACGGTATATAATGAGTTTAACGTTGATCGCGCGGTGTACGGTATATAATGAGTTTAACGTTGATCGCGCGGTGTACGGTATATAATGAGTTTAACGTTGATCGCGCGGTGTACGGTATATAATGAGTTTAACGTTGATCGGGCGGTGTACGGTATATAATGAGTTTAACGTTGATCGGGCGGTGTACGGTATATAATGAGTTTAACGTTGATCGGGCGGTGTACGGTATATAATGAGTTTAACGTTGATCAGGCGGTGTACGGTATATAATGAGTTTAACGTTGATCGCGCGGTGTACGGTATATAATGAGTTTAACGTTGATCGCGCGGTGTACGGTATATAATGAGTTTAACGTTGATCGCGCGGTGTACGGTATATAATGAGTTTAACGTTGATCGGGCGGTGTACGGTATATAATGAGTTTAACGTTGATCGGGCGGTGTACGGTATATAATGAGTTTAACGTTGATCGCGCGGTGCACGGTATATAATGAGTTTAACGTTGATCGCGCGGTGCACGGTATATAATGAGTTTAACGTTGATCGCGCGGTGCACGGTATATAATGAGTTTAACGTTGATCGCGCGGTGTACGGTATATAATGAGTTTAACGTTGATCGCCCGGTGTACGGTATATAATGAGTTTAACGTTGATCGCGCGGTGTACGGTATATAATGAGTTTAACGTTGATCGCGCGGTGTACGGTATATAATGAGTTTAACGTTGATCGGGCGGTGTACGGTATATAATGAGTTTAACGTTGATCGGGCGGTGTACGGTATATAATGAGTTTAACGTTGATCGCGCGGTGCACGGTATATAATGAGTTTAACGTTGATCGCGCGGTGCACGGTATATAATGAGTTTAACGTTGATCGCGCGGTGTACGGTATATAATGAGTTTAACGTTGATCGCGCGGTGTACGGTATATAATGAGTTTAACGTTGATCGGGCGGTGTACGGTATATAATGAGTTTAACGTTGATCGGGCGGTGTACGGTATATAATGAGTTTAACGTTGATCGCGCGGTGCACGGTATATAATGAGTTTAACGTTGATCGCCCGGTGTACGGTATATAATGAGTTTAACGTTGATCGCGCGGTGTACGGTATATAATGAGTTTAACGTTGATCGCGCGGTGTACGGTATATAATGAGTTTAACGTTGATCGGGCGGTGTACGGTATATAATGAGTTTAACGTTGATCGCGCGGTGTACGGTATATAATGTGGCGCCGGAATATTAATGATATCGGTCTTCAATAACGCATCACGTGACACCTTATGATAACGTCGGCCCCCCTACTGTACAGCTATTGACTACCTCCACTTCCTCCCCCCCCCCCCCCTCCCACACGCTCCTGTGGAGTGTTCTTTGTGTCTGGGCTGGCGCTGTGGCTTTGTCCTCTTGGCGGGGTCCACCATAGCCGCACCACCACCACCCTCACATTACCTCTCACGTTGTTTTAGCTGGCCTGAGGCTTGGTGGTTTCTGAGGTCCGATTTTCACATTTTATATGTTGTGGTGAGTCTGGGGTGTCTCTCTCCCCCCCTCCCCCGGGACTTGACACTCACGTGTTGTAGGCGCCGGTGTGTTGTTGTTGGAGACGGGTTTTACGTGGCTGAGTGACTGAGAAGCCTGAGTGAGGCAGCTCTCGCCACCACTCTCGCCACCGCTCTCGCCACCGCTCCCGCCACCGCTCTCGCCACCTCTCTCGCCACCGCTCCCGCCACCGCTCTCGCCACCTCTCTCGCCACCGCTCTCGCCACCACTCTCGCCACCGCTCGCCACCGCTCTCGCCACCTCTCTCGCCACCGCTCTCGCCACCTCTCTCGCCACCGCTCCCGCCACCGCTCTCGCCACCTCTCTCGCCACCGCTCTCGCCACCGCTCGCCACCGCTCTCGCCACCGCTCTCCATTGTAGTACACCTCTATTGATCCACGATGGGGAACCCTTGAAAAGGTAGCCATGGATTATATGTCAACACCCATTTGTAAATTAATAGACTTCTTCATATATATATATATATATAAACAGAGTCTGCATTTTTCGACCACAGATGCATAGTTCCACATGTTCACCCCTGCTGTATGTTAGTGACATGTGTGGCGCGTGGTATTCTAACATAACGACATAAAGTAAACTGTGCAGCCCGAATCACGTGCTTTGAGCTCTTTGGACAATTGTCGAGGGTATCTTGCTATAATCGTAGCGTTTGGTTACGGACTCTAGTGTTAACACAGGGGAGGGGCAAGGGGTATTTCCGTTCGTCTGGTATGTTTTTATTTTTTATTTTATCGTGAACTGGAAATGAGGCAAATAATTCTTCGTCAACTGGAAATGGGGCATTAGCCGACCGTCGTGATCAAGGATTTTCATTAATTGTCAACTGTGAAGTATAATATTAAATAACCGTGAATCGGGAAATCTCTAATTTATATCATGTACCCTCCTTCCTATATATGCTGGGAGCTATCCTTTTTAATTCATCGTGATATGAGAATAAAGAAATTTATTTATTCTTCGTGATCTTGGAACACCCCCCCCCACCCTCTTGCCCCCCCCCCAACACAGCCTGAGAGATGCGGTGAGGAACGGTAACCACTGACTTGTCATCGGCTACCTTATTATTATTTCCTCCACGTTTAGTTACCGCTGCACGAAGTGCTAACCCGACCTTGACCTTCATCGTCCCCGAATTAACTTAATGTCCACCTTGTTGTTGACCGTTACTGCCGACAGATGTCGCTCCTCGTAACCCCGTGTAACCCCACTGATCAGAGAACGGCTCTCATGGGGTCTGAAGACCAGTCCCGCGGTGAATAATTCAGCCAGCACGAGGGGACTGCGAGGGTCAGAACTCTTCGTCTGGATGGTAACGTCTCTCGATTGGCCCTGATGTCCACTATACCACTCACCCAGAGGCTATATAGGCGTGCGGCTATACAACTCCTGTAGCACCAGGCTTTCATTATAACCACTCTAGCATCGCCAGTAGTACCACCATCGAAATGACATTACCAGAACAGTATCATCAAAACCACAGACTATTTTCTCATCAGCATCACCTCGAAACAATGTATCAATCCACGCACCCAAGTTGACGAATAATTTATAGCAATATGTATTGTATAATACGGTTATTTAGGCGGGGAAACCCGAATAGCTACTAGGCAATGGGCGATAATAGGAACAGCAATGGCACGTGGTCACATCAGCAACGTACTCGACGCCGGGCCGTCCTGTGCAATGTTGAGAAGCGGAATTGTATATCACTTGGCCCGGTGAAGTCTATATAGACATAAAGATGGTCTGTACCCCAATCGATCCAGCTTAATGATTCACTTCCCATTCTTTCAATCCGCACCAGGATCCGTACATAAGAACCACGTGCGCGAGATCTATAGACAATGGTGTCGGTATCAGCCAAGAGCGACACCTGGGGCGTCCAAGTCGATAAACTTTCCAGTTGACGAAGTTATTGTTGAGACTTTACCACGCTAGCCTACCTACTAGCTAGTTTTTCTGACGGTTCAGACAATAAATTAATACAGTGCTAAATTGGTCATTAGTGTGGTCATTGAAGTCACCCTTCACGGCTGTGTGTCGCTACCTTGTTATGTCGCCAGCTTCTAGCCGAACAGCCCCCCACCCACCCACCCACCCACATCCCTCCTTCATCCAGTTGTACCCCGTCCGCTCCCACAATTGACTGCGTCTGGAACTGAACACCGAAATGGATCGCTTGCTCGGTACAGCGAAACCCCCGTCGCATTCACGAGTCATGGAGGTACCCCTAACGTGAGCTTATTCTATGATAAATAGCAAAGACGTTAAATCTTCAGAATAAACCTCATACCGACCTATATATAGATGTCTATCGAATAACTATACGGACAGGAGCTGTCGCAGGAGCAAATGTCCCTGCTTCACCACTTCCGCTCCCCCCCCCCCTCCACCAGTCCCGTCCACCCAATGAGCACCCACACACTCTCTCCATCTCTCCCCGGCCCACCCCTTCCTTGTCCCTGCCACTGCTGGGCTTGTCACCTGGGTTATAAATACTTGTTATTGATTTAACAATGCGTCGCCCTCTGCCGGCACTGTCTGGAACCACTGTCTGAGTCTCTCTAGTACAGGTGTCGCCCTCTGCCGACGGCCCGCAATTAGTGATTGATTTCTACACCGGGGCGTGTGTTAGTTAAGGCGAGTTAGGTTGGCGCGTATGTACGGCCATCGATTTGTTTGTGTGTCTTCTGAAGGTAATGGCTTTACTGTTGTGTCTGTCGATAGCAGCCCCCCGCCCACCCCCACCACCACCCACCCCACCCACAGAGGCGTTCTCCACGAGCTGTGCCATGGCGACAGTCAATCCTGCGCATCAACGCTGTGATTGAAGCGCTTTTTGTAAGCGGTGGACATGGCGGGGATATTGATTTGAATTGAATCGGTTTATTGTCCTCTTCAATCAGTTACAGTTGTTCCACAAGCCTATACAACATCAAAAAGGGAATAATACTACAGAAAGTAACAGCAGCAGAAGCAATGCTTATAACGGCTGGACTAGATAAATATCATGGCAAAAATAACAAAACGAACAAGTAGAACAGAAAAAAGGCTTATTGCATGGTACAGTCAGTTGCACTTCATGGAATTTGGTGATGGACAAATATTTTTGATCTGAAGTTGTACACTATACTACCTATATACGTCAGTCTCCTGTAGATAATTTGTTCTGGCTTATGGTGTGTGGTATAACTTGGATTTCTTGTAATATCGACACTACCGGTATAGTTATTTATCGTTTATATGTACGCGTATATGTTATGCATAACCACCTGATACCAAGCTAATTAGGCGGTGCAGCAGCATGCGGCAAAACATTGCAGCAGAAAAAATGTGTTATTGGGAAGTATGTTCAATTATACAATTAGTAATTGCAGAGTATCGCATGCAGCCAGAAACACGCCAAGGACATCTCTTACCCCCGACCCCCCCCCCCCCCCGACCCCGCACCACCCAATCCCTCTTTCCCTTTGTCTCGTCCGTCATTCTCCCATTTCCTGGTGTCCGACCAGCGCCCATTCCCACCCCCCTCCTTCACTCCCCGCCAGCCCCTCCCCCCACACCCCTATCCTCGCGCGCTACCCGATGGTACCATACGGAGTGTACACTGTCTCTCTTTGACGTAGATCACCTCTGTTAATTAGTCGAGGGCATGAATAATTAACACCTCACTTCTACCTGGACCGGTGGACAGGGGCTTGACAGTCGCCCACAATCGATAGTGGGTTGCTAGGGTGAGACACAAAACAACTCCTCCTTTCCAGCTGCCCGAGACACGGTCTCATACCAGTAAAACATCTCGGTGTCGCGTTGTGCTTCAGCATTTCATATTTCTTTTACATCAGATGGATTCATCCGCTATACATTACCGAACACATGACAGACAAGGTTTTATTACATCCCTGATACTCAACATAAAGGCCGTTATGGTTAGAAGTCATGATGTGGTGGCGGTTCATGTAACGTTCCTAGCGCCACACCGGTGCATTCTACATCCACGCTCAAGTGATTTACATTTTACAACGTGCTATCACGGCTGGCCTTCCAATGATGGGTATATGTGAGCTGCCAGTGATGGCAGCCAAATCTCTTCCCGGTTGGTAATGGCCGCCATGTCTCCTCCCTCCCCGTGGGTAATGGCCGCCATGTCTCCTCCCTCCCCGTGGGTAATGGCCGCCATGTCTCCTCCCTCCCTGTGGGTAATGGCCGCCATGTCTCCTCCCTCCCCGTGGGTAATGGCCGCCATGTCTCCTCCCTCCCCGTGGGTAATGGCCGCCATGTCTCCTCCCTCCCCGTGGGTAATGGCCGCCATGTCTCCTCCCTCCCCGTGGGTAATAGCCGCCATGTCTCCTCCCTCCCTGTGGGTAATGGCCGCTATGTCTCCTCCCTCCCCGTGGGTAATGGCCGCCATGTGTCCTCCCTCCCCGAGGGTAATGGCCGCCATGTCTCCTCCCTCCCTGTGGGTAATGGCCGCCATGTCTCCTCCCTCCCCGTGGGTAATGGCCGTCATGTCTCCTCCCTCCCTGTGGGTAATGGCCGCCATGTCTCCTCCCTCCCCGTGGGTAATGGCCGCCATGTCTCCTCCCTCCCCGTGGGTAATGGCCGCCATGTCTCCTCCCTCCCCGTGGGTAATGGCCGCCATGTCTCCTCCCTCCCCGTGGGTAATGGCCGCCATGTCTCCTCCCTCCCCGTGGGTAATGGCCGCCATGTCTCCTCCCTCCCCGTGGGTAATGGCCGCCATGTCTCCTCCCTCCCTGTGGGTAATGGCCGCCATGTCTCCTCCCTCCCTGTGGGTAATGGCCGCCATGTCTCCTCCCTCCCCGTGGGTAATGGCCGCCATGTCTCCTCCCTCCCCGTGGGTAATGGCCGCCATGTCTCCTCCCTCCCCGTGGGTAATGGCCGCCATGTCTCCTCCCTCCCCGTGGGTAATGGCCGCCATGTCTCCTCCCTCCCCGTGTGTAATACGCCGGCGCCTCCCTCACACAGTGAAGCTCTATCTGTGTCGGTCGAAGGGTTTTTCTTCCGATGGCCGTCCTATTCAAAGACGCAGCAGCTATGAAGGCAAAGTTTGCTCAGTCGCCGGGGGGGTCCTTTTTGCGCCTGTCTCGAGTGTTCCCGTATTGTTCAATCTCCAGTTTTGTTTTTGTTCATGAAAGGAAGATACTGTCGCAGGCGTTGTCATGGTAACGTTCTCGTCTGCAGGCAGCCGGCCTCTAGTAAACCATCCGCTACAAGGTTGCTGGCTGTGCGCACCACAGGGCAAAAAAATTACGCCAGCGTTGGCACGTGGTACGGCTGTTATACATAGGCACACAGGCTTGGGGCGGGTATCAACGTTAACTAAAGCCATCCTGGTGCTGAGCAATGGCGTCTTCGACCAATAGGTCTGGTGGAGGTAACCCACGTGACAGGGTTTTGGTCTCTCTATCAATCAACTCTTGTTGGCTGCTTCTCATCAATCGAGAAATTTCATCCAGTTCGGTAATTATGTGACGATGGGCGTCGGATTGGCAGAAATGGCATCCGGATCGGATTGGGGGGTGGGGGGGGGAGGCGAGGAGAAGGGGGAGGGGGACTGGAGAGGAAGGGAGGGGACCGGAAACGCAAAGCACTCCCCCCACAGACCCCTCGAGCCAGGCAGACCCAGTCATTACATAGTTAAAGTTTCAACCTCTTTAAAGGCACTCTCATTCCATTAAGGAGGCTAAATGTTTTCCCTGGGGGTACGGTCCCCACCATGTCTACCTGTAAGCCATGGGCATCAGCCAAAGGCCCCCTGGCTAAGTCGCCCGGAGAGGGGGAGGGGGGGAAGGCGGGTAAGGAGGTGGGGCGACATGGCAGTCGGAGCAATAGTGACGTCACACTATTTGTCGGCCATTGACCGTCTCGATGATTTACATCATGAAAGCGGAGGATAGAAATCGGGGGTAGGAGATATCCAGGCGGTGAGTGTCCATTGATGTCGCGATTACAAGACCTGGAGGGAAAGGGATCGATGGGTTAATGCCATACTTTGGTGCCCATCTTGTATTGCCGCATGGAAATAGCGACTTTTAAGTACCGCATTCCTACCACCGAGTGACGTACCACGTGTCACGGCCACGTGTCACGGCCACGTGTCACAACCGTCACTACCACGTGTTTCTACCACGTGTCACCGCCACGTGTCACTACCACGTGTCACTGTCACGTGTCACTGTCACGTGTCACTACCACGATTTATAATAAAATGGTGACTGTCACGCTGTAAAATTCCTCGATACAGACAGTTGTATACAAATGTTTTTTAGCGGGTAATAATACATATTTACATGTTTACACATTTCCGGTATAGTTACATATCCAGTTATTCGTTTCATTAGAGTTATACTTTCTAAGATTGATTACGATACTTAATATACAGATATAGAGTCTATGTGTGTGGCGGCCCATGTTATGTCTAGCCATAGCCGGGGAATTGACAGCTTAGCCACCGACTGGCGACAACACTAACCCCTAACAGCCCCCCCCCCTCCCTGCCCACCCCCTCTTCTCCCTTCCCCGTAGCTTTCATGCAAGGTCGGCTCACCCACATGCAGGTGTGAGGTACTGAGGCTGAGCTTGAGGGTGATGATGATGCGAGGGGGAGGCAGGGGGTGGCACGGGGGGGGAGGGGGGTGTTGGGATGGGGGTGGGACGCGGTGTCTCGGGATGGAGGGGGGCGGGGCGGCAGGGGTGTGTCGGGATGGGGGGGGGGTGGCGGCACGGAGTGGCTCAGGAAGGGGGGGGGGCTGGGCCAGGTAAAGCTAGGCTCATATGAACGGCCGATCCCTGTAAGTCTGTAGGCTGATCTCCGGGGCCGCCACCCCCGAGCGACCCCCCCCCCCACCTCGGGGAGCCCCCCCCCCCCCCGTCTCCTGGGTGACGTCAAGGCGTCTGTGGCCACGCCTGGAGTGAGGTGGCCCCCGTGGGTGTTGTTGTGGTGTTGGCCGGGGTGATCAATACACCGGTATTACGGGGAACAGACCCCTCAATGACGGCCACCCATCAGGGAGAGTGTGTGTGTGTGTTTGGGGGTGGGGCGGGGGGGGGGGTGGTCGGCGCATTGTGGCGGTGGGGGATAACATTTTTGTTGGGTCATATGGGTGTGAAGCAAGCGGCTAGACGGGGCAAGGCAGAGCTAGGCGGGAAAGTGAAGCTACGGGGATAGGGAGAGGGGAGGGGGAGAGGTGATGATCGTTCCAGAGAAGCGCCCTCTCTGTATGTGGAGGAAGCTGTGTTGTGGCCACCGCTGTGCACGCATAGGCTGGGGTGAAAGGGTGACACGGCTCCAGAGAGAGGTTAGGGTTGTAGTGGATCTCTAGCCGAGTGCATTACCTCGACATCACGGCCAAGAGAATGATTCAGGGCGTAGCCGTCTCCCTGGGTTTCATTTGCCAAATAATGGAGATTTCACGACAGTTGATTCAAGTCAGCAAACACGAGCGAAATCTGTTTGGCTGTAGTGCAGAAAGGGAGACTGGGTAAGGGGCAACGACGTGTGGGGGGGAGGGGGGGGTAAATTAAGTTGGAGGATGGGGTTAGGGTAGAGGTCGAGGTCACACAATGAAGGGTTGCGGTGACTGCAATATGTTGCCATCACCTTGTGAGCAGTGTCGGTGCAGTGGAATAAGCATTGGGAGAGTGAGGGGAGGGGGCAAGGCAGGAAGCGCTGGCGGTCACGTCGGGGCAGTGATGGAGTGGATGGGATCTGATGGAGGCTGATGCGTCGGTGAGATGGGTGGTTAAGAGGTTGGGCGCCATTGCGGGGAAGTGGGGCGGTGGGAGACGAGATAGGGGGGGGGGGGGGGAGCGGGGCTATGGCAGAGGCGATTGGTATCCATTGTTGACCCCGTTACCACCGTCCAGCTTCCGTTTAAAATGTCACTCGCATTGCAAAATATCCGTCGCCACCCCTTTACCCCCCACCCCCCACCCACCCAGCCCAGCCACTCCCTACCCCCCACATCCCCACCCCACTTCCCTGCGGTCTTCTCGTTCCTTAAGGTCAAGGTCGACTCGAAGACGCCGGCAGTAGGTTAGGATGAAGGTGACCTTGTAGACTGGGGTCTCGGTGTCCTTGGCTTGATGGACTGACCTCGAGCCGCGGGCCATGGGGCTGGACCTTGCCACTCACCCGGGGCTTTTAAAAACCCCTCCCCCCCCCCCCGCGCCTTCAGGGACATTACGCCCTGTCCAGGCCGTATGCACGTGTTGGCGGACGCTGGGGGGGGGGGGCGGCGAGGAGAGGGGGGAGGGGGGATGTGGTCGCCGGCAATGAAATATGTCCCCGCGACAAGATTGTTGTCCCATTATGACATGCTATTCCTCTCGCCACCCATGCTGTCCCCTCCATATTAAGTACAGGCCAGCACCACAGCGACCGCTGCCATGCTGAGCTTTACTTGTCATCTAATATGCCTCTTTCTAATTTCTTAGCTCCAGCTGCCATGATTCACAGTCGCAAAATATTAGGACAATTCGTGATCTTATAGGTGGTAATTTCGTTGTGTTGATAAAGATTTTATCTATTGAGTCACAATGGTAATATGTCTGTTTCTCCTTATTAGTTCCGGTTACCGCCCACAGGATATCGTATTGATCTACAACGTCTGGACGTGTGTTTCTTTCAGGTATTAATATGAGCAACTACATCGTTAAGGCCTTCAATACCTTGATTTGGTTTATGTCGCAACGTCATGCATTAAAGATGGCCATTAACCCTTTCGTTTCTAGCTCATGACGGACTTTTCTTGTGTCGCTATTATTATTATGATTATCTGTTCCGCGCATCGATCATCATTACCTTCAATTTTTACGTCACTTCACACCACTGTAACGGCGTGCCCAGCCAGTGACCCCCCTCCCCGCCCCCCCCCCGACACACACACAGCTCCTGGCACGTTCTCTCTACAAATGGCGCAGCTTGTATCTCAAGCCTCGGGCGCCGTTTGTGAAGATAATAAAAAAATCCCTGAATTCTTCAACCATTGGTATAATGGCTCATGGAATGTCTATGAAAGATGAGTGTAGAAAAGAAAAGGAAAGGTGAGGAGATGAGAGTGAGAATTGATGGGGTAACGGAATGGACGAGGGGAAGCGGCAGCTGGCCTCCCTTTGTTACATAATGATATGTTCTCAAGTGGCTCATTATTTAATGGTTTGACGGGATAGCAATAAAGTCGGAGTTGATGCAGGCCTTAAAACAACTTGTACAATATTTAATACTGCGTTGCTTGGCACAAATGAAACTCTAACCCGAACATATAATTTTTAATGACAAATGAGAAATATATCATCAATAACTCAGATTTGCAATACAATGATATAAGCTGGTATTTTGCTCAATTGCATTACTCAGTGTATCGCTCAGAGGGTATCCATTGAGACTAATAAGTTCAATGCATTTTGTGTGCAACAATGATATAATCCGTATATTGTCCAATCTACCAATACTCTATATATATATATATGCATATATATCAATATATGCCCACATTGTTGAGATGAAGTCGGATGACCCCTTAACCCCGTTGCACGTGGTTCGAGCGGATCAGCATGGGGGTCATCCTTCTGAACTGCGTCACCCTGGGCATGTACCAGCCCTGTGCCGACGAGGTCTGCAACTCCACCCGCTGCCAGGTTCTCGAGGGATTCGACCACTTCATCTTCGCATTCTTCGCCATCGAGATGCTCATCAAGGTGATGGCCATGGGGCTGGTCGGCAAGGAGGCCTTCCTGGCCGAGACCTGGAACCGCCTCGACATGTTCATAGTCCTCGCTGGGTAGGTGGACCGAGATAATACATGATATAGTACACATAGGTTCATACACGCATAGGTATCTATGCATATATTGCATATCTATCGATACGTGGGTATGTGCGTATATGTCTATGTGTATGCATGAAATCTTTATTATGATATTTATTAAAGGCATTTAATTAGTTTATTCTTATTATTATTATTATATTTATGAAGAAATCCAGTTTATATCACATGAGTCTATTCGGTATGTTGTTGCTGTTGTCGCTTCCTATGGCA
This sequence comes from Arenicola marina, assembly GCA_964019135.1. Taxonomy (NCBI): domain Eukaryota; kingdom Metazoa; phylum Annelida; class Polychaeta; family Arenicolidae; genus Arenicola; species Arenicola marina. The sequence continues at coordinate 40,358,143 of OZ025251.1, read as the reverse complement.
CATTAGACTACGGGTTATTGTTATTATTATTATTAGCGTCATTATCTTTACTCACTTTTTGTCCACTTTCGTTCGGAAATATTTTTGGATTTTTGCCTTCACGCTTCGGAATTAGTGCGCCAAAATTGACTGTAATATCTCAGTGTGTGGACTGGTCGTGCTCTACTCTTCGCTGTCCTCAGTATTAACGTCACGTTGATGGCTAGTAACCTTGAAGAGAACAGTCCCAAAAGGTGTTTACAACAGTTGTGTCCTCACTGAGTTTCTCCCCCCGTGGCTCCATCACTTTCACTGCCTGTCCATAGCTCCTCCCCCCTCAACACCTCTCCATAGCTCCACCACGTGCGGTGTCACGTGTCTTCATGTCACGTGATGCCATCACCTCCCCTTGGTTTGCTCACACACCCTTGGTAGCCTCACCACGTGTGTCACGTTGTCGCACTATTAACATCAAGGTTTTGGCTGACAAGTCGGTTTTATCCTTCTTTTTTGTTTCACCATTTGTACTGGTCAAGAGTTAGTATTTTTTGGGGACGTTTATCTCCAGCTGAAATTATGAAATATAATTATTTGTATGTAGATATCAACTAAGGCTAACTTTATATAGGTTTCAGGCATAAAGCGTTACAACTTTGACCTTGACCTTGAATGATATGGGCGTTTAAGGTATAATTTGGAACCCCGTGTGTTAGTACGTCCATTAAAGAAGCTCTTCCCGTGTACGCCGGATGTAATATCATTCAATCCCTATCACAGTCGTATATTCTACCTATAGCCGCACTGCAAATATCCCTCATAACTGTGCTCATGACAGTAAAGTAAAAACTGATGTCCTCAAACGCACCAATGGCTTGCTGTAAAATCTAAGGGATCGACCGTAGATAGAGATCCGCCCCCCCCCCCACACCGCCACTCCTCCCCCCATCTCCTCCCTGCCTCCACCCCCCCCCCCCTCCTACGTCGCTAGAGTTACGGCCCTGCATGTGACACGCAGAGCCATATCAGGCAGTGGCTGGGGCCGGTCTGATATTAATGCTGATATACACGTGTCACAAGCTGGGGGTGTGACACACAGAGCCATATCAGGCAGTGGGAGGAGCCGGTCTGATATTAATGCTGATATACAGTGTCACTAGCTGGGGGTGTGACACACAGAGCCATATCAGGCAGTGGCAGGAGCCGGTCTGATATTAATGCTGATATACACGTGTCACAAGCTGGGGGTGTGACACGCAGAGCCATATCAGGCAGTGGCAGGAGCCGGTCTGATATTAATGCTGATATACAGGTGTCACAAGCTGGGGGTGTGACACACAGAGCCATATCAGGCAGTGGCAGGAGCCGGTCTGATATTAATGCTGATATACACGTGTCACAAGCTGGGGGTGTGACACGCAGAGCCATATCAGGCAGTGGCAGGAGCCGGTCTGATATTAATGCTGATATACAGGTGTCACAAGCTGGGGGTGTGACACACAGAGCCATATCAGGCAGTGGCAGGAGCCGGTCTGATATTAATGATGATATACACGTGTCACAAGCTGGGGGTGTGACACGCAGAGCCATATCAGGCAGTGGCAGGAGCCGGTCTGATATTAATGCTGATATACAGGTGTCACAAGCTGGGGGTGTGACACGCAGAGCCATATCAGGCAGTGGCAGGAGCCGGTCTGATATTAATGCTGATATACAGGTGTCACAAGCTGGGGGTGTGACACGCAGAGCCATATCAGGCAGTGGCAGGAGCCGGTCTGATATTAATGCTGATATACACGTGTCACAAGCTGGGGGTGTTCGGGCTGGGGCACCTTTATCTCCCCCATCCTAGCCCTGTAACATGGCCCACCGGCCGCAGGGCGGACCGGAGGGCCATGGATAAAGGATCACGGCCTTTCATCCGAAAGCAGGGGATGGTGACAAACATTTCTGGATTCCACAAAAATGTGATGGAGACTGCACATATCGTTCACATATTCATGTGCAGTATACATTTATGAAGAGCTACGCACAAAGATTGAAGACCCCACGCGCTACTTGCGAATTCACCAGTCCACTAAATTTCAACCAAAACAAACCTTCTGCCACTCACCGCCATTTGAAAACAGCGCTCGTTCCCGGACTCCTTAAAAACAAGGTTGGTTCCACTCTCACAGCAACGGGCACTCAGCTGCTTGTATGGCTTTAGTGACGCAAGGATGAGCGCCCTCTGGCGTGAGAGTTAGCGTTCAGTGGCACTAGCCTTGTTTTTGGTGAGTCCTGGAACAAGCCATATTTTTGAAATGGCGGTGAGTGGCAGAAGGTTTGTTTTGGTTGAAATTTGGTGGACTGATGAATTCGCATATAGCGCGTGGGGTCTTCAATCTTTGTGCGTAGCTCTTCATAAATGTATACTGGACATGAATATGTGAACGATATGTGCCGTCTCCATCACATTTTTGTGAAATCCAGAAATATTTGTCACCATCCCCTGCTTTCGGACGAGAGGCCGCGATCGTTAATCCATGGCCCTCCGGTCCGCCCTGCGGCCGGTGGGATATGTTACAGGGCTATCCTCCATCCCAGAGGAGGAAGGGTAAGAGGGTGGAGGTAGGAACGAGGCGAGAGGGGGGGGGGGACTGTGGGGAGCGGTGGGGCCTAGGGGGGTGTCGGGGTGAGGCTTGGGGGTAAAGGCTGGAATGGGCGGGGGTTGGTAGTTGCTGGGTGAGGGGAGTGCTGATATAATAGCGTACAGGAAGAGAGGAGGCCGGAAGCATGTCGTGTAGCAGAGATGTGGGTAGAAGTGATTGTAGATAGGAGGCTCAATCGGCAGTGGGGAAGTGGCAGTGGGGGAGGATAGGATGTGGGAGGAGGGGGGTGGAGGAGTATAGGTGGGAGGGGGTGGGGGAGTGGTTATAAAATTCTTGTGACGCCGGCTCGCGGAGTAGCTATCCATATCCTTTGACCTTTCAAAGATGTGTCGCTTTCCCCCTGTGACGCAATGGTCAAGTTGCAGGTAATGGTCACGCTAGAGCCCATGGTTGTCCCCGCACAATGACGTGAGATGTGGGCCTACAGCCTAGTCTAGATGAATGGGGGGAGTCAGGGAACCAGGCCAAGTCAAACCAAACCAGTGCAGATACATAGCGAAAAGTCCAGGGAACCAGGCTATACCAAGCCAAACCAAACCAGTACTGATACATAGCGAAAAAGCGTGAGATATGGGCCTTCAGCCTAGTCTAGATGAATGGGGGGTCAGGGAACCAGGCCAAGTCGAACCAAACCAGTGCAGATAAATAGCGAAAAGGCCAGGGAACCAGGCTATACCAAGCCAAACCAAACCAGTACTGATAAATAGCGAAAAAGCCAGGGAACCAGGCTAAACCAAGCCAAACCAATACTGATAAACAGGAAAAAAGCCAGGGAACCAGACCAAATTAGTAGTGATAAATAGGGAAAAGGCCAGGGAACCAGGCTAAACCGAGCCAAACCAGTACTGATAAATAGGGAAAATGCCAGGGAACCAAGCTAAACCAAGCCAAACCAGTACTGATAAATAGTGAAAAAGCCAGGGAACCAGACCAAACCAAGCCAAACCAGTACTGATAAATGGGGGAAAAGGCCAGGGAACCGGGCCAAACCAAGCCAAACCAGTACACATAAATAGGGAAAGAGCCCAGGGAACCAGGCCAAACCAAGCCAAACCAAGCCAAACCAGTACTGATAAATAGGGAAAATGCCCGGGAACCAAGCTAAACCAAGCCAAACCAGTACTGATAAATAGTGAAAAAGCCAGGGAACCAGACCAAACCAAGCCAAACCAGTAATGATAAATAGGGGAAAAGGCCAGGGAACCGGGCCAAACCAAGCCAAACCAGTACACATAAATAGGGAAAGAGCCCAGGGAACCAGGCCAAACCAAGCCAAACCAAGCCAAAGCAGTACTGATAAATAGGGAAAATGCCAGGGAACCAAGCTAAACCAAGCCAAACCAGCACTGATAAATAGTGAAAAAGCCAGGGAACCAGACCAAAAACCAAGCCAAACCAGTACTGATAAATAGGGGAAAAGGCCAGGGAACCAGGCCAAACCAAACCAGTACACCTACATAGGGGAGCGTCACAGCAGTGGATTCCTTATTAATGCCATGTAGGCTTACAATTACTATACTGTCAGCGCAAGGAGGCCGGGTAATTATTAATTAAAGTTTAAATAACGTGTTTCCGCTTCTTGCCTTGTAACTCCGCAGACCCGGTCAGTCCGCAGTGCGCTACAGATGTCCTCCACATGCGCCACGTCGAGCGTGGCGCACATTTAGCCCGATAGTTCATGATAGTTCATTAGGATATTCGGTCGTGCGCCTCCAACAGTTATAAATTTACTTTCACGACCTTGGCAGCCCCGTTATATGTCCCGCTGGTGACTGTATGGCCCAATGAGGCTGATGGTGGCGGCCAGATGTGGGCCGGTGTGTGGTGAAGGTACGCTGAATGCCCTTACCCGTAACGCCGACCTACTGGAGAGGGAAGTCTTGTAAAAGGCCGTAACGACATTAATAATATAGATTATCAACCATTACCGGACAAACTCCCGCCGCGCGCATGCACCGCCCGCGTAGGTGAGGAGAAAGGCTGGGGTCTGAATCCCCCAAGGATGGCAGAGGACGTTCCCCGAGGGAGGGTCCCGGGGGGGGGGGGGGCGGTTGGAGGGTTGAGGGTGGGATAAATAATTCAGCGTTGGGAATACGACTCCTGGTTGAGCCACCGAGCACCCTAACTGGAGGCTAATTCCCAGTGCGTTTATATGTACTATGGACTGACTCAAGTCTGATCAATACGACTGTAGACCTGGCTGACGACACGCCGGGTGAGACGCAGGGGTATTGAACGCGGAAGGTGGAGAGAGAGCGGGGGGGTGGGGGGTGCTGTACACGCGGGACTCTCTGGGGACGCACCTGTAATTATCTCCGCCACCACCATCGCCACCGCCGCCGCGCGTACGGCTGTCTGGCTTACCGACTGCGACTTCCCCGGTGCACATGGCACGCTTGATGCCGCGCCACTGCACAATCTCATCAATTTGTATTACGAACCGCTCTTCCAATTAACTCACTATTGAATTGGCCTTAAATGGCGAGCAAAGTCTCCAATGGTTAAACCTGTTGTGCGATGTTGACAAAGTTAGGTTTGCACCATATTAAAACAGTTAAACATATTGGCATAACCTTGTGAAAAAGTCGATTTCCGGTTAAGGGAAATAAAGAATTCGAGAGAGCCAGTTTCTCATAAATTGCAAATGCAAAACGTTATCCGAGTTTTTTCATACATTTTTCTACATCATCTCTCCTATTCTCTCGTATTCCTTCCGCGGTGAGTAATTTACCCCTATTGGATCTATATTATCTTAATTAGTGAACACCTGATACCTGCTGGGCGTTTCATCTGTACAAACATGTGTAGCTGGTAACCCTTTGATTTCAGTACATCGACTAATCCCGTATTACTAATAATAATTCCCCCCCCCCCTGGATAATATTTAATAACGAAGCTCCATAGATTAAGTGTAATACTCATGCTTGTACTGATACGCTGGCTGTCAGTGGGTTAATAAACAGCCTGGGTGTGACCCCCACCCCCCTCTCTCCGCCCCCGTCCCCCACCCCTAATCGATAGTCTTGTCGTGCTCAGCTAGTATTTCACCGCGACCCTTGTAAATTACGCATTGATCTGCAGGCCATAGCGGAAGTATGCCACCAGCCTGGCCATTGTTGTCTTCTGTACTACCTTAGTAAACAATTAACCCCCCGGCACTGCTGCATGACCTTCCCCAAGGGCAGATTCTGATACGTAGCCAGAGCGTCTGCACCAGAAGAATGTAGAGAGCGATTGTTATATCGGTTATAAAACGGTGTTATATATGTAGCTATGGTGCATAACTGAATTTACCTGCTGCTATTAGGTCATTATCCAACTCCTGCTATCTTTGTTTTGCATAACTCCAACCCACATCTTCAATTTCTATCAGTATTTCATATGAATAATACCGAAAAAGAAAACAGGCTGGGCTTTTGGCTAGTTTACTAAAACTATTACTTCGTTATAAATAATTGCGACTCCAAAAAGTCTCGGCTAGCTGGGTCGAATCAGAAACCAGTTTTCCTTAGTAGGTCATTCGAATCATACCCTCGATTTCAATTAAGCACACGATAAGACTCTCGCTGTTTGTTTTGTCGTTGTGCCGTACCAATAAAAGCAATCTGCCTTCCATAGACCCGCGGCTAAATAAATTGCCCAGAGAATCGGAAGCGTTATCACAGGAGAAATATGCAGCGTTTTTGGCTGCAAAACTGAGCGAATGCCATCGTGAAATGTAGCAATAGGCATGTCGTCCGCGAAGTGGACGGGCACTGTTTGCCGACTGTATTAACCCTGGACTACGATTCACTGAACTGGCTCTAAAAGTACTCACCACCAACAAAAACACCATATAATATGTGCGAAAACTTACCCTCCTCCCTGTGAGAGGGACTCGTACGAAGCGAGCGTGCGCAAAATTGGAGCCACTATCCACCAGTTTTACCTCCATTAACCACACCATTGTTCATTATGGGACTAGGAGAGTGGGGGGAGGGGGGCGGTACTGCTGACAGTTTAAATCACTTCCTCCAACGCACTTCCTCCAACGGCAGCCTTAATGTTACTATCCCTCTTGGTAAAAACGTTGTGTATGCGTTAAATATGTACTTACTCGGCCTGTATTAGCCGTAATGGAGAAATAGTCCCGACGACACAAGTGGCACTGTTCTTATCTGGTTATTCCTAGCGTATTTAAGTTTTTGTCTTGCCTTCTAACTGCAGGTGGGATTCACTTCATCACATTTACTGATAATTGGTAGCGTTGTTCCAATGTAGCGAGATCACACACATTACACGCACATAGTATCTTATTGGTGGGCCTTCGACTACAGATTGTATGTTGTAGGTTGTACCTCAATAATTATGTTATAACATAATTATGCAATATCGGATCCATAACGATTACTGAATAATGCAGACATCTGTAAAGAACTAACACTAAATCATTAATAATGACACTAATAATATGTCACTTGCCTACTGTTTTATTGTAGAATGTAAGGTTACAGGTCGTTGTGGACGCCCGGCTGTAATAACTCCCACTGTTTTTCTTCCTTCTCTGCTGTTGGTTTGCTGGATGCTGATAGATCAGCCAACTAGTAATTACCATTCAATGTCCCGTAGAAGCGTATCTTAGATTATATGTTGTCTTGTGACCTTGACCTGATCACCCTGTTGTAACGATACATGTTCACTGTACTTGAGTCACCAGGGTGGTATTCATGCCCCACGCTATCTGACCCACGGATTTGGCTGACCCATGGTACATCTACTGACGTCGTGTCCATGGTATATATAGGCCGTAACTATTGTTAATACTATCATATCTAGTCGGTAGCTGTGATAAGACTCCTGGGGCCGTACTTATAATCGCCACTTAGGCTACGCCAATAGACTTAGCGCTAAGTGGAGGATTTATCGACCGATTATCGGGTTCAAAATACATACGTAGTCACCCAAGAAGTAGATTTTCTGAATTAATAAAGTGCTTCGCACGAAAAGTGCATTTTCATTTTAGCCTCACCAGCTCGTTGTGGTGGTGCTCATGATTAAGAAATCCTCTTCAAAATCATTTTAACACTTTCTTAATTCAGAAAATACTCTTCTTGGGTGACTGTATCTAAATTGAACCCAATAATCGCTCAACAAATCTTCCACTTAGCGTTATGTCTAGTATCGTAGCCTAAGTGGCGATTATGAATACGGCCCCTGGACATTTCAAACCTAAGCTACCGACGTGTGGTTGATGAATACCGCCTCTGACACGGCCTTCAGTGACAACTAACTGGTGTGCAAACCGCACTTCTGCACTCGCCACCTTTCAAATAGTTGACACGATTAAATACGTTGACCCAAGTGTGTGCTGGCTGCACTTGACAACGTTGACATACTGTATTAACTTTTGATAATGCCCTTGTCGTAGAATGTGACGTGAGGATCGATAACCGGTCAAACCACGCGCCACTTTATATCACCATGGTAATAATATTACCATGGCAACATGTCCTCGCTGTTGGATATGGTGCTTAACGAATGACGCACGTGGTCTAACGAGGACAGCCAATAACATCCGATATATAGTCGTCATTCGTATTATCTGAATACTTCTCTAATTAATCTCTAATTAATTAATGACGCCATACCGGGAGCAGATCCCTTTTCGGTGCTCGTCAGGGGGCGCTGCAGTCTGCTTACAAACCGCCCCACCTCCCCACCTCCCCACCCCACCTCCCCACCCAACCTCCCCACCCAAATTCCCCACCCCCACCTCCCCACCTCGCCACCCAACCTCCTCACCTCCCCACCCAACCTCCCCACCCAACCTCCCCACCTCCCAGCCCAACCTCCCCACCCCACCACCCCACCCCACCTCCCCTCCTCACCTCCCCACCCAACCTCCCCACCTCCCGAGTCTCTGATGTTTAGCGGTACAAGGCGCTCTTCTTGTTTGTGACGGGACTAAACGCCTGGTCAACATGTCTTTAAACGCCAACGGATCGATCGCTTTGGAGTTGGGACTTTTGGCGCCCATCGCTAAAACCCGTATTAAGGCGTCGATAAAGCTGCAATCGCGCCGTCCCCGGGGTCCCCGGATGTTTGATTGGACGTCACCAAGGCGAATCGTGGTCGGGGGTAGTGTGGGCACTGGGAGGGGAGGGGGGGCGCTGTGGATACTGGTGGAGCGGGCGGCACTGGGGCGGGAGGGTACGGACACTGGAGGGGGGGGGGGGTGTTGACACTGGGAGTAGTGTGGACACCGGGCGTGTGGGACACCTGGAGGGGTGTGTGTGGGCAATGGGGGTAGTGTGGCAACTGGAGGGGGGGGGGGTGGATACTGGGGGGTGTACACTGGGGCGGGAAGGTGTCGACACTGGGGTGTGTGTGGATTACTGGGGGTGGACACTGGGGGTAGTGTGGACACTGGGGGTGGGACACTGGGGGTAGTGTGGACACTGGGGGTGGACACTGGGGGTAGTGTGGACACTGGGGGTGGACACTGGGGGTAGTGTGGACACTGGGGGGTGTGGACACTGGGGGTAATGTGGACACTGGGCGGTGTGGACACTGGGCGTAGTGTGGATACGGGGGGGGGTGGATACTGGGGCGTGTGTGGATACTGGGGGTGTGTGGACACTGAGGGTAGTGTGGACACTGGAGGTGGACACTGGTGGTAGTGTGGACACTGGGGCCAGAGGGTGTGGTCACTGGGGCGGGAGGGTGTGGTCACTGGGGCGGGAGGGTGTGGGCACGGGGGGGGGTGAAGACTGGGGGGTCGGTGTGGAGACTGGGGGGTGGAGGCCTTGTGTGTTTGCGCACTCTATACATGTTTCATTTAGGTTTTGCTTTCCAATGGGCCATTACCGTGCTATCGATCTGTAATATATTGGATTTATCAAATATCAGATGATTCCGATAAGTGTTGGTATATAAATGTGTTTTCCCGCATGTGGGGCTTTCGATAGCGCAGTGCGCCCACCAGCAGTGGTCATGTCTTATAACAAGGTCTGCCCTTTCTGCCATTTGTTTTTTAGGCAGTAAATTAATTCAGTCATGATTTGCCATTTATAGCGGAAAGGACGAAAGCGTTCATGGCAATGGTGACCTTTGGTGGTTATCCCACGCCTCGTCATACGGCGGTGTGTGTGTCCCACCAGCAGCCAATACATCGTGCTGTCTGCTGGGGACAGCCATATTGATTCACATGATAAATGCGCATACACAAACAAACCATTTATTTAACATTCATACGTGCCATAGCAATTTTTGATATACGCACCGCTGCGCTCTAAAGCAGGAAATCGGGAACATACAAAAACAAGACTCCAGTGAAACTCCACTGACTGTGCATATCGGCCATTTCGCTCGGTGGGACAAATTACAAGATAGCCTATGAGCGACACAAGTTCAATAGGTGAGCGATAATGGGGCGGAGATCACGGCGTGACATCTCTGGCGTGGTTGCCGGCCTCTCCCGCCGAGCCGCCGCCTCGTGGAAGGAATTACCGCCAGGCCTGTCACACCGGGCCATGAGCGTGCTTCATTAGATGACAGGGGAGCTGGCAGGGGTATCGTGGCTGCCGTCGCGGGGCAGACATTGTGGGCAGGGTGGGGGTTGGGAGAAGGGGGGAGGAGCGGAGGAGGGGGGGGGGGCGAGTACGTGGCCAAGGGACCTCCATACTAACCAAGCCGCCACCCCACCCCCCACCCCCGGCCAGCCAACAGGAGGGCAGGTCAGTGACCGGCGTGACATTTTACCATTTAATGCAGATTTCATGACGTGATATTCTTGTTGCTCTCCCACCCT
>OZ025251.1:40215152-40347527 GCA_964019135.1 Arenicola marina | reverse complement strand
CAGTGATAAGGACCACGTGGTTATTGGGCGACAAGGTATTGTTCCAGGGATGCCTATGCTATAAATCTGCCCCCTACCCTCCATGTCTGCCCCCCCCCCCTACCCTCCATGTCTGCCCCCCCCTACCCTCCATGTCTGCCCCCTCTACCCTCCATGTCTGCCCCCCTACCCTCCATGTCTGCCCCCTCTACCCTCCATGTCTGCCCCCTCTACCTTCCACGTCTGGCTCCCCACTCTCCATGCCTGCCCCCCACCCCCACACGGACCATACAGAGCCCCGCGGCCACCCTGTGACGGCGTGACGAATGGCACAGCCCCACTTGTGGCACTTGTGACGTGGCTTCCGGTCTGTAAACGACAGACACGCTAATAGGTTCCATCGAACGATTTGTCGCTCGCCTCCCCGGATCAAGTCACCTTGACGCCCATTGCCTTCTCTGCCACGCACGATCACCCCCCCCCCTCCATCCTCCCCCATCCATCCTCCCCCATCCCCCTCCCACCCCCTCCCCTCCAACCGGGCCCATTGATGGCGCCTTGTCCATGCAGGGATAAGCTTTCGTCCACGTGTTTGGACTTCGTGGTTACGCACCGGGAGGCTTTCGTCCACGTGTTTGGACTTCGTGGTTACGCACCGGGAGTGCGCCACTGTGTGCTCTGAGACCGTCCACGTAAAACCATTTCTGTGTGTGTATACCTTGCCGCAACCCCCATCAACTCAACCGTGACCTACTTTCCCCAGCCCCTAGCCCCCCCCCCCCCCGATCCTACTCACTCCCCACCCGGGTCTAAAAGTACCCTCTGCACACAACAGCCACTGACCCCTGTCCGCCCAGTTTTAATGGTCCCATTGTTTAGGATTATTTCAGGCAGCGCAAAGTGGAGTGGTCACTGCCGTTTGGCTTTGGACATTCTTGAGAGCGAATTGCCCCCCCCCCCTGCCTCACTCCTCTCCCGGTCGATCCACCATGCTTACCAACTAGGCTGCTGTCGTGCAACCCACGTGACAATTCCATTTCCAATGAACCACAGTCATTGCCCTCCCTTGATAAATGTCGGCTTTGGAATGGTTTTTGTAGAGATGGATATCGGGGTGGTTTATTACCGTATTATCGCCCACGTATGCTCTGTTATAACCAGCCATCGGGGCCACGTGTTCTTCCCGTCTGTTGTTGGCTCAGCAAAGAGGTCCCTTCCCCAGTCGGCAGTCGATCCGTCCACCCCAGCCACACGGCCATTCCACCGTCAGGAGACACATTGCTACCTGTAACTGTAACAGAGAGACTCCGTCAACCTCCCTAAATCATGCGCTGACTACCACCCCCCTCCCCCCCCCCCCACCACCCCCCTCGCCCCGCTCACCCCCCACCGCCTCCGCCCCACCACATTCTCGGATTCACCCCCCACCCCAACCTTCGCCGCCCCACCACATGCTCTGTCGTGCTGCACGTACAGCCTCCCTCATCTAGTCCCTCATCCACCCCCAGTGGGGCCCTGATGCCCCACTACCCCCTCTCCCCCCCCCCACCCCACCCCCACCCCGAACAGATCACCCTGGGGCGGCAGCTCTTGATGAATGACCACGTGTCCCCAGTGTTTGCGTTGGTTGGGTCTCCTCAGCTGGCTGCTGTAGTCTTTCCTCGCCACTCCGCCTAGTGCACAGCCTGCCCAGCGAGCAGACAGCGAGAACTCACCCACGAGGGCCTCTGTGGTGTTGTGGCTGCTTTCTGACTCGTCAAGGACATGCGGGATAACATCATACTCGATGACATGAGATTCCATGATACGGGGTTCGATGACATGAGAAGACATGAGATTCCATAATACGGGGTTCGATGACATGAGAGGACATGAGATTCCATGATATGGGGGTCGATGACATCATAGGAACATGATATTCCATGATACGGGGGTCGATGACATGAGAGGACATGAGATTCCATGATACGCGGGTCGATGACATGATAGGACATGAGATTCCATGATACGGGGGTCGATGACATGCGAAGACATGAGATTCCATGATATGGGGGTCGATGACATGATAGGACATGATCTTCCATGATACGGGGTTCGATGACATGAGAGGACATGATACGGGGTTCGATGACATGAGATTCCATGATACGCGGGTCGATGACATGATAGGACATGAGTTTCCATGATACCGGGGTCGATGACATGAGACGAAGATGAGATTCCATGATACGGGGGTCGATGACATGAGAGAACATGAGATTCATTGACCTGCAAATCGATGACATGGCAAAAAGATTAGTCGTGACGCATTGTGACTAATATCAGTCAAACTGAGGCTGTGACGTCACGTAGAGTGATTACGTAACCATATACTTGGACCCACAGGATTAGCTTTGCAAGGCCTACCATTAAATCTTAATCGATCACGTCAGTTTCCAGTGACCTTTTATTTTTTTCTTATACCCGTCTTCATTTTCAAATTATCACCCTACTTCTATGGTTTATGGTTATTATTGCATTTCACCATTACATTATTATACCGCATGCGAGTTTTGTTTCTACGTTTCAGCAGAGCTAGCGCCGTGCCTGTATTCGTGGTGTAGGCCCCTACCCTATGTCCCTCCTTGGGAGGTACTTCCCCCTACCAGTTCGTACCGAGTTGCGTCGTCACAGCTAGTGTGCAAAAACAGCGGAATGTGTTCGGTTTTTGTTCGTTATCCTTTTTTTGGTCGATATTTAGAAGTGGGACCGCTTCTGACTCGACTCGGGGTCAGTCACCGTCTTGATAAACCTAGCGGGAAGCATAGACTTGTTGCTGCCTTGTTTACTTAGATTTATACTATCTTGAACATGACTTTTATCGCTAAATTCAATAGGAAGCCATGGCTGAGAATGCCTGCGTTGTGCCATTCCTAACCTGTTTCCCGTATTCCCTACCCACGTTCTCTTCTCCCATCAAAAACCCGGTGTTCTCTCCCATATTCTTTCCGCATTCGCTCCAATTTATTTTACTCACTGCCCTCTCTGCAAAATCGCATATTTTTTTGCTCTCTCTCTCTATTCACGTTACCCTACTTCGCACCGTCCCATGTTCTATGCAAGTTAAATAGCTCATCTGTAGCAATGTCAAACCATTCCCTCCAGCGCAATGCCTTTATCTTTATACATATATATCGAGCAATTCTTTCGTTCACCCTGCCTCTTTTTATATAAATATATACAATACTTCTGAATAGAATCGCAAAAATTCCTTTCAGCCGTAACACCACGCCTACTGGCCCTCACACACCCCTCAACACCCCCACCCACCCACCCCCACACACACCCCTCCCCACCCGCACCCCACCTCCACTCCCTCTTGCACATGCCTCCTTCCTGCCATATTATAAGCCATTTGTTGCTGCGGTCCGAGGCACACCTCCAGCTCCTATACACCCTCGACCTATCACACCCCTGTAACAGGATCGCTAAATCTCGACCCATACCCGGTGATCAACAACAAATCGGGTCAGGGTGAGTCCAGGTGGACCCTTCTCTGGACTATTTTCGAAACAAGTACGTCATAGTTCCCAAGGTCATTATTAGAAGAAGGCGGTATAATTCACCAGGGAATTCAAACTTTGTCCAGGGTATAGCATAAGGCGTTTTGGGGAAGGGAATCAACAACGTAAATAGTTAAAAGTGGAGTTAGCCAGAGCACTAATATTTCGTTATTCCTCTCAATACCTTGCTTAATCAGATATGGGTTAAATATGTAAGGCAATGCTAATAATAATAATCAATTAAAACCCGATTTAGCATTCGTAACAAAGCGTTTCTCGCCTTGGCACCGCCCTCAGTTACCCTGCACTCTGACTTCACCATCCTCGCTTCTCCTTCACCCACACATCCATCCACCCACCCATACCCTACCCTATCCCCCCACTGTAGCCATGGTTTCCATTTGAATTTATTCTTCATACCCACTTTTCGCTGTTGATGCCTTAGAACCGTGCCATTTAATCAGCAGAAGCTTTTTGATTTTGTTATTTCTTGCAGACGATTAGCCTGGAGGGCTGGGTAGATATAATGTACTTTGTGCAAGACGCGCACTCCTTCTGGAACTGGATATATTTTGTGGCCCTCATCGTGGTAAGTGTCGACGGCAGAGGGCAGCACTGTCACCTTCCAAAAACCCATCACATGACAACAACAAACCCCGACTTAACAGGCAATCACCATCTTGATGTGTTTCCACGTATTTTTTTTTCTCTTTCTCTCCTCATTGCAGGTTATAAGCCTAGCGGGATGGGTAAATATAATGTATTATGTACAAGACGCTCACTCCTTCTGGGATTGGATGTATTTTGTCTCGCTAATTGTGGTAAGTGCCGATTTATGCGGAGCATGGATGGTACTGCATAGCGATAACGATGTATATATTATCCATATGGTGTATATACTCACCAATATAACCCGGTTTCTCTTTTTCTAACGTAGAAAACTTACACTTTTACTAGTCGAAGGCTACGGACACTTTCCCTCCCCACTAGTGAGATAACCCCGCTCTTCCTCTGAAAATGTGATTCCCGTCTCAAACCTGAGTGTAAAGCATCCACTCGTGATCCCAAGATCTATCCTCCCCCCCCCCCACTAACGCTGTGTCGCCCTCCTCATCAACCCCCCTCACCCTCCTCGTCTCCCTCTCTCGACGCCCCCAGCGGTGGCACGTGTGGCGTCACAAGTACGCATGCGTAATATCATTGGTCGCGTGACCGTGTTTCCTTACTTCCGGTGTCGGCCATGGCAGATGAGATGAGATTTAGATAAGAGATTGCGCTGGACGGCTTTTCTTTCTCTCATAACGCATCGCAATGGCACGGGACTCTCCCTCAGACCTTCGACCCCGTCCTCTACTCTACCTACCCCCGGCTGCAGCAAGCTTCGCTTTTCTCTTTCACTATATTCCCCTACTCCCAGGCTTCCTGGCATCGCTTCCCCTGCTGTACACAAAACCCGCGCTATAAAACACAGGTTGTTACCAAACCACGCAGGCCAGACCGCTTTATCCTGTGTACCCTCACCCCCATCCCCTCATTCTGTCTCCCTCTGCTCCCTCCCCAACTCTCTGTCTCTCTCTCCCTCTCCCTCTCCCTGCCATCATGTTGCGCCACCCTGCTCTGTGCCCCACTCGTGTTCTCTGCCCCTGCCTCAGACCCGGGCACTAGTTGCCATTATCCTGTTATCGGTTTGCTCGTGTAGTCTGTTATTTGGAAATGTGGGTATCTACCGCGCCTTATGAATGGTTTAGTACGCTCGCTAGACGCCTAGACTGTTCTCGCTAGATGAGCTAGTTGGCCAGTAGCATATAGCATCGTGCGCTAGCATGGCCGCGTAGTCATAGCAACATTTTGAACACTGCTACATTCTTGTAAGTCCTGTAAGGAGATTACCACCTAGCAAACCCATACGTTGAGCCTGTTTACCGCCATATTCTCCGCTTTTCAATATGTCTTTCCGATAGAGATTATATGACAATCCGCTGGCGATGTAGTTCATGTAGATTCGTCCCAAGCATGCCTTGTCGTTGAGAGCGATAATTATAAGTAAATTACCAAGGGTACCCGGAGGAAAAGATGTTATTAAAGTTTCGGAATGGTATAAGAGATTTCTTGGAAACTTTGGAAATACTCTCGCAGCCTTCGTTACGCGATATTCGAAGAACGATCGACTGCAGAATACTGAGGTATGGTCTGCAATAAGGTCACAATTCCTGTGACAGATTACCTTTCACTTAGTAACACGTGAGAAGTGAACGTGTGTAAGGCGGAAACAACGGAGTAACCGCACAAGCGGAATGGTACCATAAAGCATGGTACCATAAAGCAGAAGACCCCATTTACGCAGTACTTTGATGACATTCTCGCTTGCCTTTGACATCAACTGGCTGGCGATATGTCAGCAATAATATAAACAACGATCCCCAGATAGTAGCAATATAGTTGGTAGGGTGAGTAAGAAATGGAGCTTGTATTTTTCCGGCACACGGACTGTCATCGCAAGCATGAATCCTGCCATAGACATAGACCCTTCATGTAACAACAGATGCCATAGTCATAGAAGCCCTTCATGTAACAACAGATGCCATAGTCATAGAGGCCCTTCATGTAACAACAGATGCCATAGTCATAGAGGCCCTCATGTAACAACAGATGCCATAGTCATAGAGGCCCTTCATGTAACAACAGATGCCATAGTCATAGAGGCCCTTCGTGTAACAACAGATGCCATAGTCATAGAGGCCCTTCATGTAACAACAGATGCCATAGTCATAGAGGCCCTTCGTGTAACAACAGATGCCATAGTCATAGAGGCCCTTCATGTAACAACAGAGGCCATAGTCATAGAGGCCCTTCATGTAACAACAGATGCCATAGTCATAGAGGCCCTTCATGTAACAACATATGCCATAGTCATAGAGGCCCTTCGTGTAACAACAGATGCCATAGTCATAGAGGCCCTTCATGTAACAACAGATGCCATAGTCATAGAAGCCCTTCATGTAACAACACATGCCATAGTCATAAATGCCCTTCATGTAACAACAGATGCCATAGTCATAGAAGCCCTTCATGTAACAACAGATGCCATAGTCATAGAAGCCCTTCATGTAACAACACATGCCATAGTCATAGAGGCCCTTCATGTAACAACAGATGCCATAGTCATAGAGGCCCTTCATGTGACAACAGGTGCCATAGTCATAGAGGCCCTTCATGTAACAACAGGTGCCATAGTCATAGAGGCCCTTAATGTAACAACAGATGCCATAGTCATAGAGGCCCTTCATGTAACAACAGGTGCCATAGTCATAGAGGCCCTTCATGTAACAACAGATGCCATAGTCATAGAGGCCCTTCATGTAACAACAGATGCCATAGTCATAGAGGCCCTTTATGTAACAACAGGTGCCATAGTCATAGAGGCCCTTCATGTAACAACAGATGCCATAGTCATAGAGGCCCTTCATGTAACAACAGATGCCATAGTCATAGAGGCCCTTCATGTAACAACATATGCCATAGTCATAGAGGCCCTTCATGTAACAACAGGTGCCATAGTCATAGAGGCCCTTCATGTAACAACATATGCCATAGTCATAGAGGCCCTTCATGTAACAACACATGCCATAGTCATAGAGGCCCTTCATGTAACAACATATGCCATAGTCATAGAGGCCCTTCATGTAACAACAGATGCCATAGTCATAGAGGCCCTGCATGTAACAACAGATGCCATAGTCATAGAGGCCCTTCATGTAACAACAGATGCCATAGTCATAGAGGCCCTTCATGTAACAACAGATGCCATAGTCATAGAGGCCCTTCATGTAACAACAGATGCCATAGTCATAGAGGCCCTTCATGTAACAACAGATGCCATAGTCATAGAGGCCCTTCATGTAACAACAGATGCCCACATTTGCGTTGATATACTACTTAAGTCTCAGCTAAGTCTCAGCAGTTGCCCCCCCCCCCCCCCCTCATTGTGTTCTCGGTCCTTGTCATACCACTGTTATACCACTGTGATATCACCCCAACCACTGTTATCGTGGTCTCTGATGTGGTGACCCCCCGCCCATCCCTGACCCCCTCCCTCTCCCTCTCCCTCCAGTGAATCCCGCCGTGCACGCCAAAGCCCTCCCCCGCCTGCCCCCCCCCCCAGTGCCTTGCTTGGCTGTTGTTATTAGTATGTGACGCGTGTGTAAACCAAGTAATATAACCTGGCGTGGTATCAACATCTAGTCACGTGACGAGTGCTACTGACCGGGCTAACCGACCGGGCTAACCGACCGGGCTAACCGACCGAGTGTCAGTGAAGACAGACTACAATGTTAGGGCGGTTGGCATCATTGCTGGGTGATTAACACAACCGCTTGGTTAGCAGTACTGAACATCGTGTTGTGCCGAGGTATCCACAGTTATTGTTTTACCGCCCACAACCCCCACTACCCCTACCACCTCCCCCCACCGACCCCTACCCTCTAACTGCACAGCCACACAATACATATATACTGATGTTGATATATATTGTGGTGTATGTATTCAGTGTGCGATGTCTCACGTTAAGTTGAGGTGTGCGGTTCGCATCTCCCGTGTATATGATACGCTGGATGGACGATTTGGAGTTGCAAGTTGTGTTTGGGATATCCCACAAATGAGGCTTAACTCTATTTCAATGCGTTCTCTCGGGTGATGGGCGAGTTAGCATAATGTTTAGTATGAAAGTTTTTTTTCTGCCCAACACCATTTATTCATGTTTTATAAAAAATGCGTTACGACAAACTCACGATACTATAGTGCCCATGCCCCCCCCCCCCCCGCCATGGCCCCACTAACCTGTCCCTAATACCCTCATCACTCGGAAACACCCCACCCCACCCCACCACCCTCCACTGTCACCAAGGGCCCCCAATGGGACACTCTCCTCATTATGGAATGCCAACGCTGTTACCCGGGGACATGGCTCAGCTCCTCCCTTCTTTCTCCCATTGAGGCGATATGACCAGATTTGGTTAAAGCGTCCTGAATTTAAAACAAATAACAACCAACTAATCCAAAAACTGAACATCCAGTAGCTGAACAGCCCCACCCACACCCCGCCCTAACCTCTGTACAGTTTGGCCTCACGCCATCCATTAAACATACACTGAATGCTCGGGAAGTAATGCGGCAGGTAACTTACATACCTACTTAGATACATATAGTAAATGCAATTAGCCCCTCCTCCGTTATGGCCAGGCACAAGACAGGTCAGTATGTTTTACTCGTGGGTGACTGGGCGCTGCCAACGGCTTGGTCAGTCGGCGATCAAGAATATCTTGCTTTTACGACCTCTCAATGGTACGACCTTGATGGTATGACATTGATGGCATGACCTTGCGGTATTATCGACTCTCTGGATGTTATAATTTCTTGATGCTATAACCTCTTAAAGGCATGATCGCGACGGTATGACCTTAATGTTATGGCATCTTGAAGGTATGACCTTGAGAGGATGACCTTAAAGGTAGGACCTCGATGGTATGATCTATTGAGGATATGATCTTGAGAGTATGACCTTGATGGCGCGACCTTTATGGTCTTGATGGTACGACCTTTTGATGGTCTTGATGGTACGACCTTTTTATGGTATGACCTTGTTGGTACGACCTTGATGGTATGACATTGATGGTATAACCTCTGGATGGTATGACCTCTTTGCTTAAAGGTCAATGGGTGTAGTTTCCAAAACCACTTGCCTTAACACGCATGGCTTCTTGTTTGTTTTATTTGTGATTGCCCAATGATGGTTAACCCACGGAATACTAATGCCTCACAGAGTAACGATAACATCTGACACAAAATCGATTGACTGGTTCATAAATAATTATATGTTGTTTACGACGTATCTGGGAATAATTTGGTTCATTTCCTAGCGGGTAACAGCTGCTGTAATCTTTGTTCTTGCTATTCGTAGATCAGTCAATATTGCGCATGCAACGCATAAGTTTAAACAATCTATGTCGTAATGCTATCAACGGATATGAACCAAACAAAATCGGTCAATATATATGTAACTTCAGGTATATAAAAACAAATGATAACAACTAACAGGGATAGTGGAGCTCATGTACGTTTTATTATATTTCAGATCGGAGCCTTTTTCATGATAAACCTATGCCTAGTTGTCATAGCAACCCAGTTTTCAGAGACGAAAAAACGCGAGACGGAGCGGATGCTGCAAGAGCGCAAACGCTATCACTCGAGCAGCACGCTGGCCAGTATATCGGAACCTGGGGGCTGCTACGACGAGATCATTAAATACGTAGCTCACTTGGCGAGGAAAGGCAGGAGGAAGTTCAACCGCTTTTTCCGGCACGCGCAGGGACGCCGCCAGCGCAAGGTGACTCCGGAACGCGCCATCTCGCTCCGCCGGAAACGCCGGACGCGAACAGCTCCGCAGTATATCTATCCGTCATCGCATCACCCGCACCAGGAGCAGTGCTTCTTGACTAGTGGATGTGAGAACGAGGCTGCGGCGGGGAGCCTCGGGAGTCTGGAGGCCCCCCGCGCCAGTCCCGAAGTATCGGATGTCGACCCTCTGTCCTCACCCCGTCGCCCCACCCATCTGCACGTGCCCAGCGACGGCAGTAGCGCTCACCCCTCCACCGAGTCCCTCTACTTTCATGACGTCACGGGCGCCGCCGTCATCGCCGCCGCCGCCGTCGCCGCCAGAGGCGCCACCGTCGGGACGCCGCAGGATACGTCACCCGTCACGGCTCACGGCGGCGTCATCGTCGTCAACATCAACGGCGGCGGCGGCGGCGGCGGTGGTGCCACCGGTGCTGACTGCGGCGCCACCACGTCGCTTATGCACCACCAAGCCCATCAGCATCATCACGCTCATAATCACCACCAGCACCATTCGCATCCTCCTCATCCAAGCGGCAACGGTAGTAGCAACAGCATCAGTAGCAACAGCAGCAGTAGCCTCGGCAAGAGTCCAGGTGACAGGTCGTCAGCTCCCCCCCAGTCGTCATCGTCTTCCCCCCATCACCGCAACTACCACAACCACCCCAACCCTCACGCCCACCACCACCACGCCGCCCATACCCAGCCGCACCACCAACACCACTCTCCGCCGCACGGGGACGCCACCGTCAATACGTGCACCGCCCTCGTGCCGCACCAGGCGTACTCGCTGAGTCGGGCGGCGTCTCTCAACGGCGGCGGCAGCGAGGGAGGCGGCGGGGGAGGAGGCGGCGGCGGCGGGTGCGGCAGGATCGTCGCTTGCTCACCGGAAGTACTAGTTGTGCCCAGCGCCCGCCATGTGGCGCTGACGCCGACAAACTCGGCACTTTCCACCACGGATTACGCTGATCATCACCGACTACATCCCAGGCTTGAGAGATCAGGTAAAGCATTCAATTGTGTGCAATTATTTCTCTGCGGATAGCTTTAAGATCTTGTGAGTAAACATATAGATGCCAATGTTCACGTTCTCCAATAACAAGGACTTTTATCGCAGTTTGATCTTCCAGGCCAAGGCCACTTTGCGAGACGGTAAGTTTTTGTTGTGTCAATTTCGCTCTGTCAGTGAGGAGGGTGGTCGCTGATTCTGTTCTGTGTCACTCTGTCACTAAAAGACGTGGTCGTTGGTCCTGTTCTGTGTCGCTCTGTCAGTGAGAGACGTGGTCGATGATTCTGTTCTGTGTCGCTCTGTCAGTGAGAGACGTGGTCGATGATTCTGTTCTGTGTCACTCCGTCACTGAGAGACGTGGTCGCTGATACTTTTCTGTGTCGCTCTGTCAGTGCTAGAGACGTGGTCGCTGATTCTGATCTGTGTCGCTCTGTCAGTAGGAGACGTGGTCGCTCATACTGTTCTGTGTCACTCTGTCACTGAGAGACGTGGTCGCTGGTTCTGTTGTGTCGCTCTGTCACTGAGAGACGTGGTCGCTCATACTGTTCTGTGTCACTCTGTCACTGAGAGACGTGGTCGCTGATTCTGTTCTGTGTCTGTCTGTCAGTGAGAGACGTTGTCGCTGATTCTTTGTGATCTGTGTCGCTCTATCAGTGAGAGACGTGGTCGCTGATACTGTTCTGTGTCGCTCTGTCAGTGAGAGACGTGGTCGCTGATACTGTTCTGTGTCGCTATGTCAGTGAGAGACGTGGTCGATGATTCTGTTCTGTGTCACTCTGTAACTGAGAGACGTGGTCGCTGATACTGTTCTGTGTCACTCTAACACTGAGAGACGTGGTCCATTGTTCGGTTCTGTGTCGCTCTGTCACTGAGAGACGTGGTTGCTGGTTCTATTCTGTGTCGCTCTGTCACTGAGAGACGTGGTCGCTGATTCTTTATGATCTGTGTCGCTCTGTCAGTGAGAGCCGTGGTCGCGGATTCTGTTCGGTGTCGCTCTGTCAGTGAGAGACGTGGTCGCTGATACTGTTCTGTGTCGCTCTGTCAGTGAGAGACGTGGTCGATGATTCTGTTCTGTGTCCGTCTGTCAGTGACAGACGTCGCTGATTCTTTGTGTTCTGTGTCGCTCTATCAGTGAGAGACGTGGTCGATGATACTGTTCTGTGTCGCTCTGTCAGTGAGAGACGTGGTCGCTGATACTGTTCTGTGTCGCTCTGTCAGTGAGAGACGTGGTCGATGATTCTTTGTGATCTGTGTCGCTCTATCAGTGAGAGACGTGGTCACTGATACTGTTCTGTGTCGCTCTGTCAGTGAGAGACGTGGTCGATGATTCTGTTCTGTGTCACTCCGTCACTGAGAGACGTGGTCGCTGATACTTTTCTGTGTCGCTCTGTCAGTGCTAGAGACGTGGTCGCTGATTCTGATCTGTGTCGCTCTGTCAGTAGGAGACGTGGTCGCTCATACTGTTCTGTGTCACTCTGTCACTGAGAGACGTGGTCGCTGGTTCTGTTGTGTCGCTCTGTCACTGAGAGACGTGGTCGCTCATACTGTTCTGTGTCACTCTGTCACTGAGAGACGTGGTCGCTGATTCTGTTCTGTGTCTGTCTGTCAGTGAGAGACGTTGTCGCTGATTCTTTGTGATCTGTGTCGCTCTATCAGTGAGAGACGTGGTCGCTGATACTGTTCTGTGTCGCTCTGTCAGTGAGAGACGTGGTCGCTGATACTGTTCTGTGTCGCTATGTCAGTGAGAGACGTGGTCGATGATTCTGTTCTGTGTCACTCTGTAACTGAGAGACGTGGTCGCTGATACTGTTCTGTGTCACTCTAACACTGAGAGACGTGGTCCATTGTTCGGTTCTGTGTCGCTCTGTCACTGAGAGACGTGGTTGCTGGTTCTATTCTGTGTCGCTCTGTCACTGAGAGACGTGGTCGCTGATTCTTTATGATCTGTGTCGCTCTGTCAGTGAGAGCCGTGGTCGCGGATTCTGTTCGGTGTCGCTCTGTCAGTGAGAGACGTGGTCGCTGATACTGTTCTGTGTCGCTCTGTCAGTGAGAGACGTGGTCGATGATTCTGTTCTGTGTCCGTCTGTCAGTGACAGACGTCGCTGATTCTTTGTGTTCTGTGTCGCTCTATCAGTGAGAGACGTGGTCGATGATACTGTTCTGTGTCGCTCTGTCAGTGAGAGACGTGGTCGCTGATACTGTTCTGTGTCGCTCTGTCAGGGAGAGACGTGGTCGATGATTCTGTTCTGTGTCGCTCCGTCACTGAGAGACGTGGTCGCTGATACTATTCTGTGTCCCTCTGTCACTGAGAGACGTGGTCGCTGATTCTTTATGATCTGTGTCGCTATTCTGTTCTGTGTCGCTCTGTCAGTGAGAGACGTGGTCGCTGATACTGTTCTGTGTCGCTCTGTCAGTGCTAGAGACGTGGTCGATGATTCTGTTCTGTGTCTGTCTGTCAGTGAGAGACGTGGTCGCTGATTCTTTGTGATCTGTGTCGCTCTATCAGTGAGAGACGTGGTCACTGATACTGTTCTGTGTCGCTCTGTCAGTGAGAGACGTGGTCGCTGATACTGTTCTGTGTCGCTCTGTCAGTGAGAGACGTGGTCGCTGATACTGTTCTGTGTCGCTCTGTCAGTGAGAGACGTGGTCGATGATTCTGTTCTGTGTCGCTCCGTCACTGAGAGACGTGGTCGCCTATACTGTTCTGTGTCGCTCTGTCTCTGAGAGACGTGGTCCATAGTTCTGTTCTGTGTCGCTCTGTCTGTGAGTGACATGGTCGCTGATTCGGTTGTGTCGGTCTGTCAGTGAGTGACATGGTCGCTGATGCTGTTCTGTGTCGCTCTGTCAGTAGATAAGCAGCGGTCGACGCAGCGGTCGTTTAGCAGTGACGTTGACTCCCGCGCGCCCCAGGGCGGCCACGAGTCTGACTACGACTCGGATGACTCTGCCTCCTCCACGGACTGGGAGGACGAGGACGCGGCCCCCAAAAACAAACGTGAGTACCCAGCCTTCTCTATGTCACTTTTGTGTGTAAGGCTACGGGAGTGGACGCGCCGAGACCTAGGCAAGTCCATTCATGCACTCCAGGCTCAGGAAACGTCATGGTACATGCATTAGGTTACTCCTTGCCTCCCCAATCAAGAAATGTCATCAAGAAATACATATTCATTCAAGGAAATGCCATGAGAACAAAATCATGGAGTGGATATTTCAGATATGTGAAATGCACAACGCAACAATTGCAATGGGTTGCCAAGGTAACGAAATGGACCCCCCGTGACCGTGTACCGTCTCCTGTTCAGGGCAAAGCGATGAGGGATTTAATCATTCACGATGAAGTAGTTTACTAGATGAGATTACCAGATTGTTCCTATCATGAGAGACATATAAGTTATACGTGCAGCCCAACAAGATTTCCTACGTGTGTGTTGCCATGGTAATGAAGCCAGCAGTGGTGTTTAGTAGATAGTGACTGCAAACACCCCCCTACTATCGCCCCCCCCCCCACATGAAGAAGGTATCCTTCCTTTAATAACTGACGACCATCGAGTTGATCTATTAAGGTAGCGGCTCGGTCTGCTCTCGGCCTTGTGCCCTTTCACCAGACGCAGGTAGGCTGTATCACTGCGCGAGGCACTACTTCCTGAGGAGGCCGGGATGGAACACGCTATGTACAGAGTTTGCAGAGGCCGCTAATGGCTTTGCGAACCTTGGCCAGAGGGTCTTCATGGGGGGAGGGTGGGAGGGTCGTCATGAACATAGCATTAAGGGGCGGGGAGGGGGGGGGGGGGTAGTAGGGGGTGGCCAGATGGTTTGTAATTGCACGGCATTGTTACTACTCCTTCCTCTCCCTCCTCCCGCTCGATCCTTGTAACCCCCCCCCCCCACCCCCTCCCCCCATTACACTGTGATACGTATGGAGGGAGATTTCTACTTCCGCACGAGCAAATATTTGTGTCTTCAATCAGGTCAACCTCATCATTCAATCGCTGCTTGCGGCCCATCATAGCCGGCTCCCGCTATTCACATCCATGTGTCCCCCCTATCCCCATCTTCCCACCTACCCCCCCCCCCCTCCCCTCCTCCTCCTTCCCCGTCACCACACCTCTTCCCTTCCATTACCGCTACCCCTCTCCCCGACCCCCCTCCCAAGCTGGCGGCCTCTATATATTACACCCCGCGCCCACCGGACACAAATGGATATTGATAACTGGGCGGGTGGGCCGCGTGGCTCGTATCAGCGTGCTAGTGTAGCAATTACCCACCCCGGGTTATCGCCGGGGTGGTTAGGCCCGTGACTTTCCACTGACGGCTGCTGAGTGGGGAGACGGGGGGAGTAGGGCCAAGTGTACGGGGGGTACGGGGTGGGGGAGAAAGGGGAGGGGTGTGGGGAAAGGGGAGGGATAGTGGAGAAAGGGGAGGGTTGGTGGAGAAAGGGGAGAGGTGGTGGAGAAAGGGGAGGGGTGGTGGAGAAAGAGGAGGGGGGGGGGAGGGGGGGCGAAGAGGATGACGAGGGGGGAGGGGAAGGAAGAGGAGGGGTAGGAGGCGGGGACGAGTAGGGGGAGGGTGTTGAGGGGGTGGGGAGGGTGTGGAGGGGGTGGGGAGGGTGTGGAGGGGGAGGAGAGGAGAGATGGGGGGTGGCACACCTGGTGCAGAGAAGGACACAGATCACTAGATCTGATGGGTGAAGACAAGAAGCTTTGTCCCGTGAAGATGATAATAATAACAACAATATAATGATACCTGTCGAGGTTTCTTCCTAATGATAGGTGCACGTTGTGGTGGGCTGTGAGGGGGGTGGGGGGTGGGAGCAGACCTGGCGTGGTCCAGGCGTGGTGGTCTGTGGGGAGGGCAGATATGGCGTGGTCCAGGCCAGTGTGGTGGGGGGGGGGGCAAACCTGATCCAGGTGAGGCGGGCTGTTGGGGAGGGGGGTGGGCGGCAGACTTGATCCAGGTGAGGCGGGCTGTTGTGGGGGGGGCAAACCTGATCCAGGTGGGGCGGGCTGTTGGGGGGGGGCGGCAGACTTGATCCAGGTGAGGCGGGGTCCCCGCCTTGACGGATCGGCTGACGGGGATCCACGTTAACCCTCAGATACAGGTTCCGGTTCCAGTCGTTGGTGATCTGTAATCTGGAGAATGTGACGTGGTTTCATCCGCCCACAGCATATAAAGTGGCCAGTGAGCCTTATGTTGTTGATACATACATTGTACATTATACAAGTGACAGGGATGGGATTAAAATCTTCAACCTGGCAACAGGCGGCCACGCTATGTGCATTACCGTTGTCCCATACGCTCCCATCCCGTCCCAGCCTTCCAGCCCCGCCCCCCACCACCCCGCCCCCGCCCCCGGGGATGTTTCCCAACTTTGTGTGAGACCTGTCGGTTTGATTCCAATTTTGATGGATGTATGACCAGACCCCCCCCCCAACCCCACCCCGGCTGCCCCCTTAGCCTCTCCATAGGACAGCTTTAATTGCTTAGCGACTGTAGCCCCGAGGGTCTGGCCGAGGGGTTGGGGGGGGGGGGCGTGGAGATGTGAGAGGGTGGGGGTGACGTATTGTGGGCGTGCTCGGGGAGAGAGGCTCCAGAAGAGATCTCGGGTTCCCGGAAAGGGGACGCGCGGGCGGCGGACGCCACGACCATTGGAACCCCTGGGGCCACAGTGCAAATTGATATCCAGAACAGACTTGGGAAAGCGGTGTGTGTGTGTGGGGGGGGGAGCTCCCGTTCAGCCAGTGCAACTTCATCAATGGCGTGTAAGGAGGATGGATGAGCGCGAACCTAATGTACCGGTTTGTTTTGCCGTAAGCACTGCCGGTGACTTTTGGGGAAACTGCTAATTTGATGCATAGATTCGCCGTTCATATTTGGCGGCGCTGTTTTGCACAAACATTGGTAGAAGTTCAACCTTAAAAAGGAAGGGAAGACGTTACACATGGCCTATTGTTCCTTCTGCCAAAATACGTGAAGACCAAATCACGTGATGAACTGGCCCGCACAGCGTCGATCTACTACTGTTCTACCCCTTACGACGAACATGCCAGAAGTGCTCTCAAACCTGGATGAAATCATGGAAAATCGCCCACCATCGCTGTGGATCACCGTGGCTAGGCCGCGCTAAAGCATTTTACTTCATAGATAAACCGCAGGAAATCATCCCACGATCAATAAATTCACCGATGTAGTTTTTTGAACATGGGAATTTTACCCAGGGCACGGTTGAGTGAGGCCACCTATCGGAGGCAGACAGGAACCATGGATCACCGGTCTGATGTCGGCGCCGTGTTCACCTGTGGGAGGGATGAAGGCACAGCCATGGGACTGCGGGAACCCATCATTCTCAACCAAACTTATGCGCCTTGTCAAAGGCGAGAGATTCCATCAGAGGGGTAGATACAATCACCCATGGACGGTGGCGCCTCTGATGGCCAAAACTATACCTTGATAAACGGCAGCTGATTAAATACCAGCCTTCAGCCACGTGAAGAGAAATACTACAAATACGACCCGGGGAATCGACTGTCGTATAAATCGTAGTGAGCAAGAATGTGTAAAGAGCGAATGATTTGCACATGATTAACGCATGCAACTGGCGGGAGTATCTGGTAATGTATGTGCATATCATTATTCAGACATTCAGTTTTGTATTTTGCGAATATTGTAGTTGTTGTCTACATTACTCCATAGTCACAGACTAATGGATCACTTATAGGTCTGGTAAATCGGTTGACTTCAGTGGTATGTTTCACTGAGGTCTGGGAGACTTTCGTAGCGCAGTTGGTAGCGCGCTCAGCTCCAGACGAATGGACCGTGGTTCGATCAGGTTTAGCCCCCGAATCTGATGAATATGTCAGGTTCAGTCCACTTTCTCAGGACATTCATTGTGAACCCATGGCTTAAAACACCTTCTACCCGTCTTGTGGGATCTTCTGCTGTTCAGCCTGCAGCGTTACATACATACATCCATTTAATTACATTATCACAGTGGTGTCCATGATCCCTCCAGCTTTCCTATCGGTGCGTACCTGCAGCCCAGAAATGGGTAACAGTCCCATCGCCTTCTTGTAGAATTCAAATAACAGCCACGATATAGAATAAAAAACAACCGAAAGCAAGGAAGCAAAAACTGTTTGGCGATGATATCTGTGGAGTGTATCGTGGGAACGGCTGCGGCGTACCAGGCGATGACCTTCAGGGCGTAGAATTAACGCCAATCTGAAGGTTGATGGAGCGGGAGGCGCTGTCGGACATCCCGTCGACCTCTCGTCCCTGCGAGAGTCACCGCGAGAGTGCCCCACGTGGGGCTGACACCACGTGACTTGACAGCCGTAAACACGGGTTGTCCGCCAGGGGTGTTCCTCTCGCTCCGTCTTTACCGCCGCACCATCTCTGTCGCCACTGTCGGCCAGTCACATGACCGGTGATGGATCAGACATTGGTCAGACGGACCTCGCGTGGCTCGTCTTCAGCCATTCCCTGTGCCGTCACTCATCTTCACTGAACGTGTCCCTGTAATCGGCTTCACACATCAATTTTGTGGCGTTTGGGAAACAAATCTTAATCCCCCAGCACTAGGTGCTCGCGTGCCTGGGATAACCGGGAGGCATGCACCGGGTCGGGCGCAAACAAGACACGAGGATCGAGGCTCTGTGGAGAGGTTGAAAACACATGTTCAACTGTTACAATGAACCAAAGAAAAGACAAACGCTTTCCAAATATACCATATCAACTGATTATTGTGGGGGTAAATCTACCACTGGGTTGCATTATAAAATAGAACACTCGGTAACCTTAACAAGTCCCATCAAACTAACAGAAATTGACGCATTGTTTTAATGAATCCGATTTCAGAAAACCTGCACATTTTGTGGGGTACGTTCATGGTAGTGCTGACTAGTGTTGTAAATGGGGAGGTGGCAGGGCAAAATTTATCGATTGTACATCACATGGGGTGACAGCTTGGTTCCGTGGTTTGTTTAGTTGACCTGGTGTGGTCAACCACGAGTTCTCGTCGCTTATCTCGTATTATTGTACTCATTAACCATAAATATCGCGAGAAACCAGAAAGCAAAGCAAACAAAAATATTTAAACATGTAACCATGTTTCAATGCTACACACCACGCACATGTTTACTCGCTGAAATGTTTGAATGGAATGGCTAAGTTTGGAAAACATTGTTGACCTTAGCGTCTAGACTCCTTCTTACGATACTATCTTCTTAAGGTAATGGTCTACAATTGGATGTGAAACACGTCAAGTACCGATGTACCAACACGCCAAGCAAACAATGGCCGCCATGTTGTTTGATCACGTGGTGCACCTAGACACGTGTTCTTACAACACGCTGGCGTGTCCAATACTTTTTGCAGTAGGTAAAGAAAACTCTTAATGGGATGCAGCTACGGGCAGGCTGGTACAAGACGCCTGGTACCGGAGGCCTGACACAGGGGGTCTGGCACAGGGGCACAGGGGGCCTGGCACATGGGGCCTGACACAGGGGGTCTGGCACAGGGGGTCGGGCACAGGGGGCCTGGCACAGGGGGCCTGACACAGGGGGTCTGGCACAGGGGGCACAGGGGGCCTGGCACATGGGGCCTGACACAGGGGGTCTGGCACAGGGGGTCTGGCACAGGGGGCACAGGGGGGCTGGCACATGGGGCCTGGCACATGGGGCCTGGCACAGTGGGCCTGGCACAGGGGCACAGGGGGCCTGGCACAGGGGGCACAGGGGCCTGGCACATGGGGCCTGGCACAGTGGGCCTGGCACAGATGGTCTGGCACAGGGGGCACAGGGGGCCTGGCACATGGGGCCTGACACAGGAGGTCTGGCACAGGGGGTACAGGGGGCCTGGCACATGGGCCTGACACAGGGGGTCTGGCACAGGGGGCACAGGGGGCCTGGCACATGGGGCCTAGCACAGTGGGCCTGGCACAGGGTGCCTGGCACAGGGGCACAGGGGGCCTGGCACATGGGGCCTGGCACAGTGGGCCTGGCACAGTGGGCCTGACACAGGGGGCCTGGCACAGGGGGTCTGGCACAGGGGGTCTGGCACAGGGGGCGCAGGGGGCCTGGCACAGGGGGCACAGAGGGCCTGGCACAGTGGGCCTGACACAGGGGGCCTGGAACAGGGGGTCTGGCACAGGGGTCACAGGGGGCCTGGCACAGTGGGCCTGACACAGGGGGCCTGGCACAGGGGGTCTGGCACAGGGGGCACATGGGGCCTGGCACAGTGGGCCTGGCCTAGGGGGTATGTCACAAGAGACATGTCTGGCACAGGCGAGATGGTACGCCAATATTATAATTTGGTAATAGGCTATGGTTGGAACGGACATGTCTCTGTATGCTATGGCCTCGCCCGGTTGGAAGGGACACTCTGTATGCTATGGCCTCGCCAGGTGGGAAGGGACACGCTGTATGCTATGGCCTCGCCCGGTTGGATGGGACACTCTGTATGCTATGGCCTCGCCAGGTGGGAAGGGACACGCTGTATGTTATGGCCTCGCCAGGTTGGAAGGGACATTCTGTATGCTATGGCCTAGCCAGGTTGGAAGGGACACTCTGTATGCTATGGCCTCGCCCGGTTGGAAGGGACACTCGGTATGCTATGGCCTCGCCAGGTGGGAAGGGACACGCTGTATGTTATGGCCTCGCCAGGTGGGAAGGGACACGCTGTATGCTATGGCCTCGCCAGGTTGGAAGGGACATTCTGTATGCTATGGCCTAGCCAGGTTGGAAGGGACACTCTGTATGCTATGGCCTCGCCCGGTTGGAAGGGACACTCTGTATGCTATGGCCTCGCCAGGTGGGAAGGGACACGCTGTATGTTATGGCCTCGCCAGGTTGGAAGGGACATTCTGTATGCTATGGCCTAGCCAGGTTGGAAGGGACACTCTGTATGCTATGGCCTCGCCCGGTTGGAAGGGACACTCTGTATGCTATGGCCTCGCCAGGTGGGAAGGGACACGCTGTATGCTATGGCCTAGCCAGGTTGGAAGGGACACTCTGTATGCTATGGCCTCGCCCGGTTGGAAGGAACACTCGGTATGCTATGGCCTCGCCAGGTGGGAAGGGACACGCTGTATGTTATGGCCTCGCCAGGTGGGAAGGGACACGCTGTATGCTATGGCCTCGCCAGGTTGGAAGGGACATTCTGTATGCTATGGCCTAGCCAGGTTGGAAGGGACACTCTGTATGCTATGGCCTCGCCCGGTTGGAAGGGACACTCTGTATGCTATGGCCTCGCCAGGTGGGAAGGGACACGCTGTATGTTATGGCCTCGCCAGGTTGGAAGGGACATTCTGTATGCTATGGCCTCGCCAGGTTGGAAGGGACACTCTGTATGCTATGGCCTCGCCCGGTTGGAAGGGACACTCTGTATGCTATGGCCTCGCCAGGTGGGAAGGGACACGCTGTATGCTATGGCCTCGCCAGGTTGGAAGGGACACGCTGTATGCTATGGCCTCGCCAGGTTGGAAGGGACACGCTGTATGCTATGGCCTCGCCAGGTTGGAAGGGACACGCTGTATGCTATGGCCTCGCCAGGTTGGAAGGGACACGCTGTATGCTATAGCCTCGCCAGGTTGGAAGGGACACGCTGTATGCTATGGCCTAGCCAGGTTGGAAGAGACACTCTGTATGCTATGGCCTCGCCCGGTTGGAAGAGACACTCTGTATGTTATGGCCTCGCCCGGTTAAAAGGGACACTGTATGTTATGGCCTAGCCAGGTTGGAAGGGACACTCTGTATGCTATTGCCTCGCCCGGTTGGAAGGGACACTGTATGTTATGGCCTAGCCAGGTTGGAAGGACTATGGCCTAGCCAGGTTGGAAGGGACACGCTGTATGCTATGGCCTCGCCCGGTTGAAAGGGACACTGTATGTTATGGCCTAGCCAGGTTGGAAGGGACACTCTGTATGCTATGGCCTCACCAGGTTGGAAGGGACACGCTGTATGCTATGGCCTCGCCAGGTTGGAAGGGCACACTGTATGCTATGGCCTCGCCAGGTTGGAAGGGACACTCTGTATGCTATGGCCTAGCCAGGTTGGAAGGGACACACTGTATGCTATGGCCTCGCCAGGTGGGAAGGCCAAAACTGTATGCTATGGCCTCGCCAGGTTGGAAGGGACACACTGTATGCTATGGCCTCGCCAGGTGGGCAGGGACACTCTATGCTATGGCCTCGCAAGGTTGGAAGGGACACACTGTATGCTATGGCCTCGCCAGGTGGGAAGGGACACGCTGTATGCTATGGCCTCGCCAGGTTGGAAGGGCACACTGTATGCTATGGTCTCGCGAGGTTGGAAGGGACACACTGTATGCTATGGCCTCGCCAGGTGGGAAGGGACACGCTGTATGCTATGGCCTCGCCAGGTTGGAAGGGCACACTGTATGCTATGGCCTCGCGAGGTTGGAAGGGACACACTGTATGCCATGGCCTCGCCCTGTTGGAAGAGACATTCTGTATGCTATGGCCTCGCCAGGTTGGAAGGGACACACTGTATGCTATGGCCTCGCCAGGTGGGAAGGGACACTCTGTATGCTATGGCCTCGCCAGGTGGGAAGGGACACTCTGTATGCTATGGCCTCGCCCGGTTGGAAGGGACACTGTATGTTATGGCCTAGCCAGGTTGGAAGGGCACACTGTATGCTATGGCCTCGCCCGGTTGGAAGGGACACTGTATGTTATGGCCTAGCCAGGTTGGAAGGACACATTGTATGCTGTGGCCTCGCCCGGTTGGAAGGGACACTGTATGCTATGGCCTAGCCAGGTTGGAAGGGCACACTGTATGCTATGGCCTAGCCAAGTTGGAAGGGACTCTGTATGCTATGGCCTCGCCAGATTGGAAGGGACACACTGTATGCTATGGCCTCGCCCTGTTGGAAGGGACACTGTATGTTATGGCCTAGCCAGGTTGGAAGGACACACTGTATGCTGTGGCCTCGCCCGGTTGGAAGGGACACTGTATGCTATGGCCTAGCCAGGTTGGAAGGGCACACTGTATGCTATGGCCTAGCCAGGTTGGAAGGGACACGCTGTATGCTATGGCCTCGCCCGGTTGAAAGGGACACTGTATGTTATGGCCTAGCCAGGTTGGAAGGGACACTCTGTATGCTATGGCCTAGCCAGGTTGGAAGGGACACGCTGTATGCTATGGCCTCGCCAGGTTGGAAGGGACACTCTGTATGCTATGGCCTAGCCAGGTTGGAAGGGCACACTGTATGCTATGGCCTAGCCAGATTGGAAGGGACACACTGTATGCCATGGCCTCGCCAGGTGGGAAGGGACACACTGTATGCTATGGCCTCGCCAGGTGGGAAGGGACACACTGTATGTTATGGCCTCGCCAGGTTGGAAGGGACACTGTATCCTATGGCCTAGCCAGGTTGGAAGGGACACTGTATCCTATGACCTAGCCAGGTTGGAAGGGACACTGTATCCTATGGCCTAGCCAAGTTGGAAGGGACTCTGTATGCTATGGCCTCGCCAGGTGGGAAGGGACACTCTGTATGCTATGGCCTCGCCCGGTTGGAAGGGACACTGTTTGTTATGGCCTCGCCCGGTTGGAAGGGACACTGTATGTTATGGCCTCGCCAGGTTGGAAGGGACACTCTGTATGCTATGGCCTCGCCAGGTTGGAAAGGACACGCTGTATGCTATGGCCTCGCCAGGTTGGAAGGGCACACTGTATGCTATGGCCTAGCCAGGTTGGAAGGGCACACTGTATGCTATGGCCTAGCCAGGTTGGAAGGGACACTGTATCCTATGGTCTAGCCAGGTTGGAAGGGACACTGTATCCTATGGCCTAGCCAGGTTGGAAGGGACACTGTATCCTATGGCCTAGCCAGGTTGGAAGGGACACTGTATCCTATGGCCTCGCCAGGTTGGAAGGGACACTCTGTATGCTATGGCCTCGCCAGGTTGGAAGGGACACTGTATCCTATGGCCTAGCCAGGTTGGAAGGGACACTGTATCCTATGACCTAGCCAGGTTGGAAGGGACACTGTATCCTATGGCCTAGCCAAGTTGGAAGGGACTCTGTATGCTATGGCCTAGCCAGGTTGGAAGGGACACTGTATCCTATGGCCTAGCCAGGTTGGAAGAGACACTGTATGTTATGGCCTAGCCAGGTTGGCAGGGACACTCTGTATGTTATGGCCTCGCCAGGTTGGAAGGGACATGGTATGTTATGGCCTAGCCAGGTTGGAAGCTGGGTGCGCGCTAGCCGTTCGCCACATCGCCAATGGCGAAAGGAAAATGTATGTGGCGCAAGATTGGCCCATGCATGTCGCCACAGCGGCGAAAAAAATGGCCTGGTTTTTGATCAACGATAAAAACGCGATCTCGCGAAACGGATTGTCCGCAGTAATGTGGCTGTCATGAGAACAAAGAAAGCCCAAGGCTGAACACATTTCCAACATTTCCGAATATGACGTATTTCACTTGTACTTATTTGTTATTTTCTGAATGATTAATTGTGGGTTATGTCTGTTTCCACGCGGAATGAACTTGGCGCTCGCGTTGTCCAAGCAAACGGTGACAACATGATCCGTTGACATCCAGTAATGCCTGAGATAGCGCGCTGCCAGATGCTTATAAGCCCTGAGTGGTGAGGACATTTTTTTATAAAAAAGATACCCATCAGACCTGACATATTCATGAAGTTAAGCCACAGAACTGAATCAAATTTGTATCACTAAGAAATTCTGGTGTACTTCTATCAGCACACAACAGTGTCTATAGCGCGAGTTTGCTGGTAAAAGACAATCCAAGAGGACTTGCATAAAAATGTGACAGAGAAGGCCGGGTCAATAGCAAACAGATTGATGCCGCTTCAAAGCGGAACTCGCCCAAACCTAATAATGAATTAAATGCCCACGTGGGTTTGGAGAGAGATTGGCATTCATAGCTAAAAGCGCCATATGAGTGCTCCCCACCATTTAGACTACCCCTTCTTAGCGTCAACAGTCCTCAGCCGAGCTGGAGACAAGAGTGAAATGGACTAGAATTGTATACAGAAAGGGCCCAGGATTCAGGTGGAAAGAAGATTCTGATTGCGATTTTCCTTGCATATCCCCGTGATTTCTGGGTCCGGGGACCTCAACTTTTAACTTCAACTTCTTCAATCATCTGAGACCTTAATTGCTCAATCATCGGATTGCAAAGAGGCGGAGGTTGATTATGTTCGCAAAATTGACGACCGGTGGGACTAGGGGCCCGCTACTCTACTTTACAGTCCTTGGCATGCCCTTATTGGGCATCCACTTGAGTGGGGGGGGAGGGGTGAGCGGAGGTCCCCCCACCACCCAAAAGGGGCTTTGGTATCGTTGGGCAAGTGCCTTTCAAAGTCCTGTATAAGTGGAGGAGGGGGGGGGGAGAACGCCTAATACAATGTCGGGTTTCCGAAATTTGCTCAGGAGGGATATTTTTTCCCCCCTATTGACCAGTTCTATGTCGCCGCTGACAGATGGCTAAGTGGCACTATGGATGCAAAATTTTCGGAAGGAGTCCCCCCCCCCCCCCATCGCAAGTTTTAAAACATCAGGTCAATGTTTTTTGTCAGAAATGTATGCTATCTCAGGCATTACGCTGCTAGGGACCCCACCATGGCATAATAGCCCCCGCCCCCCCGGGCATTCATCACTTCACTCGTCCACGTGGTATTGTATATCCTTAATGGATCCCATGATGCATTCCGCAAGAAAG
The DNA here is from genome assembly GCA_964019135.1 of Arenicola marina. Classification (NCBI taxonomy): domain Eukaryota; kingdom Metazoa; phylum Annelida; class Polychaeta; family Arenicolidae; genus Arenicola; species Arenicola marina. Next base: position 40,321,897 of record OZ025251.1, on the reverse strand, counting down.
TGTGATTTGGCTTATGAACACAATGTTTTTGGAAGGGGAAAATGCAACATATATGTGGCTAATGAGAGCTGTGTGTGGCTAAAGAAAATTAAGGTGTTTAGCCACAGTGGCTAATTGAAATGACTTGTTAGAGCACACCCAGGGAAGGGACACTGTATGCTATGGCCTCGCCAGGTGGGAAGGGACACTGTATGCTATGGCCTCGCCCGGTTGGACCTACCAATGTGCAATGCATGTGTCCTAGATTCGAAATGTCGGAAAAAAAAGAATTGTGGTTGAACCCTTCAAGGTAGACGATCGATACGTCGATCGGTTGAAGAATGTGGTCGTAAGCTACTCAAACCTTGCAGGAGGAAGTAAATATTTGTCCTGTCTGGGCCAACATGTAAAATGTTTCAATCAATTCGAGCGAACTCGGCTTCGTTGTTATCTTAGTTACGCTTATTTCTCCATCACATATATAAAATGAGAAGTAAATGCTGCCAACACATCACAGAATTCACAAACCTTAAATTGGGGGTATTCAGTTTTGGTGGACCGCAGGCCATGTCTTCGGTCACCGTCCCTAACGTGCGATCACCTTTGCCAACCACCCCACACCCTCCTCTGTCACTCCTGCCGCAAATGGCAGAATTATGCTGGCCTTCCATTACTTCGTACACCAGATGGCAGAATTATGCTGACCTTCTACTACTGCGTACACCAGATGGCAGAATTATGCTGGCCTTCTACTACTGTGTACACCAGATGGCAGAATTATGCTGGTCTTCTATTACTGTGTACACCAGATGGCAGAATTATGCTGGTCTTCTATTACTTTGTACACGAGATGGCAGCATTATGCTGGCCTTCTACTACTGTGTACATCAGATGACAGGATTATGCTGGTCTTCTATTGCTGTGTACACCAGATGGCAGAATTATACTGCACGTCTACCAATTTGTACGGCATATGACACAATTTTGCTGCCACTTTGCCTCATTCTTAATATACCGCACATCTATGAGGTGACTTCCATTAACTAATGCTACACTTGTTTACGACCTGATTCTACTCTGGTATCCATCGGTCTCCATATACGGTGTAACGGGGTCTGTGCGTTAGTACAACCGGAACGAGATTCGTGAACGCTGCACGCGAAATACCATTTCATTGTCAAGGGGACTGTTACAACAATGACTCGAGTCATCACAACAGTACGTGATGGCCAGCCAGGAGCTGCCATCATGTCGGTCTGTTCACTATTAAAACCGTGGCAACCATAATTATATCAGATTTTGCTCTTATCAATGCAATGTAAGGTTATATGACGCATGGCCTGGTTAAAAAAAACTCATGGGCATTATCAACGCGTCAGTACCTTGGGCAAACCTTCGTTTTTCCCCCTAATTCGGCACGTAGGCTAACCCTATATAATAATATATGAAGTTTCCGTTTCCTATCCCAGCACGACCAGAGGTACTGTTGGCTTGCGGAGGCGTCGTGCTGGCGGCTAATACCTATTTCACTTCATCTCAATTAATGTCTTATGCCGGGAGGCGAGTCCGGACGGCGGTGTGGCAGTTAGTTATCGCATTGTGAAGTCCCCCTTGTCACGAACAACCCGAGCCGTGACCGGGGCTAGCGACCGCCGAGTGCCTCTCCGCCCAGCCAAACCATGTACACGTCCTAGATGGATTCGGGATTATCTATGGCTCTAGATACCAAGGTGTTTTATAGAACAACGCCAGATTTGTATTCAGGACAATCACCGTTCCATAAATAAATATGATTGGGGGGAATTATTAGATTTCGTTCAGTGGCATTGTTTGCAGGATAAAACTTTGGGACCGAAATATCATTGTCGGTTTTATCGACCATTGCGGGGACCTCGGCGCCACCCCCGAACGAGGCCTCCTCGTAGTCCCGTCTCCAAGTCTCGCCGCCTGATTGTTTCGGTGGGAAGCCCGATAGCCAACTACATTACTATAGGTCATATGGCTCGAGGTCATATGACTGAGAATTCATATCATTCCCGCTCATATGACTGAGGTCATATTAAGGTCATTTCATTCCAGTTCTATGACTGAGGTCACATTAAGGTAATTTCATTCCAGTTCTATGACTGAGGTCATATTAAGGTCATTTTATTCCAGTTCTATGACTGAGGTCATATTAAGGTCATATTAATCCAGTTCATATTTAGTAAAAGGCAATTGATTCGCGTTCATGTCATTGAAGGTCATACGGTTCCAATTCATACGACTGAAGGTCACAATGTTCAGGATCATATTGTGAGAGTTTATATTATTCCTCATGGCCGTAACGTTTTAGGTCATATCCCATCGTGGCATAATGATCAAGGTCATTTAACGTTGCATGTTTGAAGATGATGAGTACCGAAGAGATAAAGCCTTTACTTGCCAGGTCAAGTGACCTCCCATATTTTCTATGGCTTGCCAGGTCCAATGACCTCTCATATTGTCTATGGTTTGCGCAGAGAACGCATATGGTGTCGAGTTTCTGTCCTAGGGTGGGCGCTGTCAAAAATTGATGTGCTCGAAACCGGAATTGTCGAGAGTTTATTGCATAGAGTGGGGGTTGTTGTGACTTTATGCCATAGAGTGGGAGTTGTCGAGAGTTTATGTCATAGAGTGGGGGTTGTGACTATGCCATATAGTGGGGGTTGTCGAGAGTTTATGTCATAGAGTGGGGGTTGTTGTGACTTTATGCCATAGAGTGGGGGTCGTCGAGAGTTTATGTCATAGAATGGGGATTGGTGAGAGTTTACGTCATAGAATGGGGATTGGTGAGAGTTTACGTCATAGAGTTGGGGGTTGTCGAGAGTTTATGTCATAGAGTGGGGTTGTTGCGAGTTCATGTCAGAGTGGGGGGTTAGCGAGAGCCTGTCATAGAGTGGGGGTTGTCGAGATTTGTCATAGAGAGGGGGTTGTCGAGAGTTTGTCATAGAATGGGGGTTGACAGTATATGTCATAGAGAGGGGGTTGTGGAGAGTTTGTCATAGAATGGGGGTTGTTGAGAGTTTATGTCATAGAGAGGGGGTTGTGGAGAGTTTCTCATAGAGTGGGGGTTGTCGAGAGTTTGTCATATAGTGGGGGTTGTTTAGAGTTTATGTCATAGAGTGGGGGTTGTTGAGAGTTTATGTCATAGAGTGGGGGTTGTTGAGAGTTTGTCATAGAGTGGGGGTTGTTGAGAGTTTGTCATAGAGTGGGGGTTGTTAAGAGTCTTTGTCAGAGTGGGGGTTGTTGAGAGTTTGTCATAGAGTGGGGGTTGTTGAGAGTTTGTCATAGAGTGGGGGTTGTTGAGAGTTTATGTCATAGAGTGGGGGTGGTTGGGAGTTTATGTCAGAGAGTGGGGGTTATCGAGGGTGTGTCATAGGTTAATTGGGGGTTGTCAGGAGTGTATCATAGGGTGACGTTATTGGCAGTTCCTGGCAGGGTGGACATTGCCGACAGTTCCTGCCAGGTTTGGCTTTGCCGACAGTTCTTCCCAGGGTCGGCTTTGCCGGCAGTTCACATTTTCCGACAGTTCCTGCCATGGTTGGCATTGCCGACAGTTCCTGGCAGGGTGAGCATTGCCGACAGTTCCTGGCAGGGTGAGCATTGCTGACAGTTCCTGGCAGGGTGAGCATTGCCGACAGTTCCTGGCAGGATGAGCATTGCTGACAGTTCCTGGCACGGTGAGCATTGCCGACAGTTCCTGGCAGGGTGAGCATTGCCGACAGTTCCTGGCAGGGTGAGCATTGCCGACAGTTCCTGGCAGGGTGAGCATTGCTGACAGTTCCTGGCACGGTGAGCATTGCCGACAGTTCCTGGCAGGGTGAGCATTGCCGACAGTTCCTGGCAGGGTGAGCATTGCCGACAGTTCCTGGCAGGGTGAGCATTGCTGACAGTTCCTGGCAGGGTGAGCATTGCCGACAGTTCCTGGCAGGGTGAGCATTGCCGACAGTTCCTGGCACGGTGAGCATTGCCGACAGTTCCTGGCAGGATGAGCATTGCCGACAGTTCTTGCCAGGGTGGGTGGGCATTGCCGACAGTTCCTGGCAGGGTGGGCATTTTGTGGTGGTGAACAGCTATTGCTGCTTCCTTGTCGCTGCTCAGTTGTATTCCCATCACGACACCAGCATGACGCGGACAGGATGCGGTGGCCGCTGGGGGTGGGGTGGGGTGGTGGGGGGGGGGAGCAGGGGGTACCGGGGTGGGGGGTGGGGGGTGCTTGTGTGGCCATAAATGATTTAATGTCTCCTGACGTCGGGGTCTTGAGTTAGTCTTAGTCTAGGGAGAGGATGGGGTTCGGGTGGGGGTGGGGGAGAGGGAGAGGGTGGGGGTTGTATGTGGTGGACCGGAGGGGGCTTGGGCTCACCGGCCGCTGGACATTCTTCACAATGGAGAAGCCCAAAAGGTCAGCCGGGCTATAGACCAAAGCCATGTATTTATCACGACAACGAGCCCCTTACGCCGATGTATGTGCGAGACAAGAGGCGGCATGATACTGTGGCGGGGGGGGGGGGGGGGGTTGGCGAGAGACTCAATCTGGAGATGGGGCCAGGATGAGATAGGTGGAGTGGGGAGGAGGGAGGGGGGAGGTGCTTATGGGGAAACAGTGGTGGCTGGCAAAAGAAGGGCTTTAGCAGCTTTAGCTGATACCTAAAGGAGCCAACCACTTCCCGGCGCGACAGAGCAGACGTGCGAAGTACCCACCCACACCTCCCACCCCTCTCCGGTCTCCCCTTCCCATCTTAGTTATTTAAGTGGCGCTCCCGGGGGGGGGGGGGGGGAGGGTTCTAGACTGACCTTCTCGGCAGGCCAATCCCCCACTTTACGGGAACTACCTCGCTTCTGCCGCCCTTTTGAAGGACCCTCTGACCTTTTGGCTAACGGCGGGGGACGACGGCAAGGTCACGGTCACCGGGGCGAACCCTCGCGCGGGACCGGCGTCTCCGACGTCGTTACCTTCCCGTCGCCCTATGCTGAGCTTTGGTCCGGCAGTCACATGATTTCCCCACTGTGACCACCGGATCTGTTAGTGCGCGACGTTGTCAACCACATGCCACGGGCGTAAATTGACATTTGCTTGTACTGACCAATCTAGAACTCACTGACCAATCTGGGCCTGTATTGACCAATCTGGGCCTCACTGACCAATCTAGGCCTTACTGACCAATCTAGGCCTGTACTGACTAACCTGGGCCTGTACTGACCAGTCTGGGCCTTACTGACCAATCTGGGCCTCACTGACCAATCTAGGCCTGTACTGACCTACCTAGGCCTTACTGACCAATCTAGTCCTGTACTGACCAACCTGGGGCTTACTGACCAATCTAGGCCTTACTGACCAATCTAGGCCTGTACTGACCAAGATGGGTCTTACGGACCAATCTATGCCTTACTGACCAGTCTAGGCCTGTACTGACCAATATGGGCCTTACTGACCAATCTAGGCATTACTGACCAATCTAGGCCTTACTGACCAATCTAGGCATTACTGACCAAGCTATGCCTTAGTGACCAATCTAGGTCTTACTGACCAATCTGGGCCAGAACTGGCCAATCTGGGGCTCGTACTGACCAATCCGAGAATATCAGTCTGCTTAAACTGAACAGAAAATGTAAATACGCTTGAATTATTGGCCATTATGTCGTGTATCATTGGAATCAATGCTATCAGTGTGACACATTGTGTCATGCTATCACCGTGTTACACAGTGTCACAGTATCACAGTATCACAATGTCACAGTGTCACAATATCACAGTGTCACATTATCACAGTGTCAAACAGTGTCACAATATCACAGTGTCACAATATCACAGTGTCAAACAGTATCAAACAGTGTCACAATATCACAGTGTCACACATTGTCACACAGTGTCACAGTATCAGTGTCAGATTGAATCACAATATCACAGTGTCGCACAGTGTCACACGGTGTCACAGTGTCACACAGTGTCACGCTCAGCACGGTCTCTTGTAGTGTCCATGTCTGCGGGCGGAGGGTTGTTCTTGGTTGTGGGTGAGTAGGAGTGGGCGTTTATCAACCCTCCCCGCCATGAGACAGATAATGACGCTGATAACAAGGATTGTTAACATGGTCAAACATGGCCACAGGGTGGGTGCTGTCTGCCGGGGCAAATATGTAATATACCATGTTACCAGCGAGTGGCGATGATTTTGGGGGACTGAAGAGGGGGGGAGGAGGAAGGGAGGAGGAGTGGGTCTGGCGGGGGGGGGGGGGAGGCGTTGTCAAACCCCTTTCCCGGCAGACGGCAGAAGGGTAGCAGGGGAGAAGTGGGTCACAGACAGTTGTTGGCTGTCTGGTGGCTGGGGGTGGCTAGACGCCATCTCATCACCCTGGTCTGTAGGCTGTAACTGGCGTACGGCTGGGGATAGCCTGACCACATCTCATCACCCTGGTCTGTAGGCTGTAACTGGCGTACGGCTGGGGGTGGCCTGACCACATCTCATCACCCTGGTCTGTAGGCTGTGACTGGCGTACGGCTGGGGGTGGCCTGACCACATCTCATCACCCTGGTCTGTAGGCTGTGACTGGCGTACGGTTGTGGGTGGCCTGACCACATCTCATCACCCTGGTCTGTAGGCTGTGACTGGCGTACGGCTGGGGGTGGCCTGACCACATCTCATCACCCTGGTCTGTAGGCTGTAACTGGCGTAGTGCTGGGGAGTGCTGGGGATAGCCTGACCACATCTCATCACCCTGGTCTGTAGGCTGTGACTGGCGTACGGCTGGGGGTGGCCTGACCACATCTGATCACCCTGGTCTGTAGGCTGTGACTGGCGTACGGCTGGGGGTAGCCTGACAACATCTCATCAACCTGGTCTGTAGGCTGTGACTGGCGTACGGCTGTGGGTGGCCTGACCACATCTCATCACCCTGGTCTGTAGGCTGCGACTGGCGTACGGCTGTGGGTGGCCTGACCACATCTCATCACCCTGGTCTGTAGGCTGTGACTGGCGTACGGCTGGGGGTAGCCTGACCACATCTCATCACCCTGGTCTGTAGGCTGTAACTGGCGTAGTGCTGGGGATAGCCTGACCACATCTCATCACCCTGGTCTGTAGGCTGTGACTGGCGTACGGCTGGGGGTGCCTGACCACATCTGATCACCCTGGTCTGTAGGCTGTGACTGGCGTACGGCTGTGGGTGGCCTGACCACATCTGATCACCCTGGTCTGTAGGCTGTGACTGGCGTACGGCTGGGGGTGGCCTGACCACATCTGATCACCCTGGTCTGTAGGCTGTGACTGGCGTACGGCTGGGGGTAGCCTGACCACATCTCATCACCCTGGTCTGTAGGCTGTGACTGGCGTACGGCTGGGGGTAGCCTGACCACATCTCATCACCCTGGTCTGTAGGCTGTGACGGGCGTACGGCTGGGGGTGGCCTGACCACATCTGATCACCCTGGTCTGTAGGCTGTGACTGGCGTACGGCTGGGGGTAGCCTGACCACATCTCATCACCCTGGTCTGTAGGCTGTGACTGGCGTACGGCTGGGGGTAGCCTGACCACATCTCATCACCCTGGTCTGTAGGCTGTGACTGGCGTACGGCTGGGGGTAGCCTGACCACATCTCATCAACCACGCCTCTCATGCACAAGTCATTTATTAAACACTTAAGCTCGCTATTCCCACGTGGCGGTGGGCCTACCGTGGGAGGGGCGGTACCGGGGGGGTGGGATATGTGAGGGTAGGATCGGAGGGAGGGGATGATGGGGGGCGGGGTGTTTCAATAACTCAATCGATATTGGAGGGGTGGGTGGGGATGGCAGGTATTGGGGTGAAGGAGGTGTCGAGGTGCGTGTGAGGGGGGGGGGTAGGGTGTAGGATTGTGGTGGCGCAGCACGAAACCCCTTGTGGGGTGGGTAGTGATTGTGTCGGGGTGATGAGATGCGGGGATGAGAGGGAGAGGGAGAGGGGTGATCGGGTGTAAGGGTGATGGCTTGGGGTCGGATTGCCGTGGTGGGGTCGGGTGTGAGGGAGTGATGGGGTGAGAGGTTGGGGGATGGGGGTGAGTGGTTTGGGGTCGGATTGCCGTGGCGGGGTGGGGAGTGGTGGGGTTTGGGGTCGGATTGCCGTGGTGGGGTGAGGGGTGGACGTGTAAGCCCGTGATTACCCATGTCAACCCATTCTCGGCCTATTCATTGCCCTGTCGCCCATTCCCACTCCCATTATCTGCACCTATTAATGCCGTTAATGCCCCTTTCCCCTCTTCACCTGCCCTTCCCGATATATCTGCCCTCATCTCTTTCCTCTCTCCCCTTCCCCGCTCCCCCCCCCCCCTCCCCATCCATCTCCCTTCTGCCCCTCTGCCTCCCATCTCCCTTCCCCTCCCCCACCTCTCACTCGACACTGCCGACATTTCCAAGTGATTCGCGGTCAGACGGTAGCCATACAAACTCTGTCTCCATCAATAATTCCAAACCTTGCAATCCGTTTAGAGATAGCTCTGATATGTGGCGGCCATAGTCCTCCATTACCACCGCCCCGCACCCCACCCCCCGTACCTCACTCCTTCACCACCGCACTCATCCCCTCACACCACCCCCTCACCCCCCCCCCCTCTCTCATCCCTACCCCGCATCCAACCCCCTCACCCCCCCCCTCTCATCCCTACCCCGCATCCACCCCCTCACACCACCCCCTCACCCCCCCCTCTCATACCAACCCCGCATCCCACCCCCTCACCCCCCCCCCCCCACCTCTCTTCCCACCCCCGCAAGCACCCCTCTCTCACCTCTTCTACCTCCTCCACCACACCGCATGGTGGACAAGGTGGGGAGGGTGGCGAGGGTGGTCAAGGTGGGGATGGTGAGGAACAGAAGTAATGGTGCTCAGGGACAGCCGGGGTGGGGGTGGGGTTGGGATTGGTGGATGTGGTACAAATGAGGTAGGAAGGATGGAGGGGGTAGGAGTGGTTGGAGTGTTTATTGTATCAGTTCATTGTCCTACCGCCCCATTTGTTTACTTGTCCATTACAGACACCCGATAATAGCCCTCCCCTCACCCCCCTCTCACCTTCCTTGCCCTTCCACTAACCCCCCCCCCCCCTCCCCCCGCCCCTACCGCCTCCCGGTCCCACACCCCGGACCGCCACCCCTCAGCCCCGACCTCCATCCATGTGGCTCCACCTTTACTCCGACTGACCCTACCCTCCTCACCACTACCCCCTCGCCCCCACCCCATCACCCCTAGCCCCTCACCCCTAGCCCCCTCACCCCTACCGCCCCCCCCCTGCCCCTGGTCGTCACCAGCGACGCTTGAAATGGAGCCCATCCCGTGGCTGACTGCACCCATTATCGGTAGAGGGCGCTGTCTGATGTCTCACCACGAGGCCGCTGGTCTCGGCTAACGGGTCGCCGACTCGGCAGCTCCGAGATTGATTCTCTCCGTGCGTGGCTCCCTGGGTCCACCGAGTCCCCTCACCCCCCCCCCCCCCGCCTCCCTCACCATTTTGGGGTTCCACCGAGCCCTTCTACCTACCCTCACCATTGTGGGGGTCCACAGAGCCCCCCTACCTACCCTCACCATTGTGGGGGTCCACCGGGGGGGCTGCTGGCTGGGGTAGGGATGGAGCTATACGGTGTCACGCAGGCTGTGGGGATATTGCGTAACGTACCGTCACGTCTGCCATGGTTACCTGCGCGTGCCATGGGTTGCCATGGTTACCCACCACACACTTACTATGGTGACCCGCAATTTGCTTTGTTCGCCACAGTGGCACACTTATCGTGGCAATAAATCGGTTAACCTGCTGTGATATCGTTGATATAAAGACTACTTACCATACATATCTCAACGCCAAATTATTACATTTGCGTTGACAATAACTATAAACGATGCACAAGTTCTGATGCCATCATAGAGGAATAAAACGTGGATTAGGAAAGGGAGAAATGGAGCGGTAAGTGGAGGGGAGGGGGGTGGGTGGGGGGTAAGGGTGGAGGGAGACGAGATGTACACTCGCGGGGCCTTGGAGAGAGGGAGGGGTGGGTGTGTAGGTGTGTGGGTGTGTGGGGGGGGGGGCGGAGTCTCACGGGCCCTGGTTTCATAGCCTGCCCTCCAGGAGTGCAGACTCCCATCATTTCAGGATATAGCTCCCAAAACAGGCAACTTATGGGTGAATAACGACGACAATGCCAGCCCAAGGTCAAGGTCGATATGGCGTGACCGAACATGGCTGTCAGGACTCTTGACGTGAACAAGCCAGGGACTCCGCCTTCCTCCCCCCCCCCCCCCCCCCATCCCACACGCACACCACCCGCCCCACAACACACTCAAGCGAGCCCCCCTCCAATCACGCACACACCACCCGCCTCAAAACACTCATTTTCATTTCCCTGCGACGCACCCCCCCCCCGCTCCTCCACTCTCACCCCCCCCCCCCCACCCCACTACAGCACTTTGCTACCCATGTAACGCAGCCCACCCTACATTTCAATGAACTCCAAACCACTTTCATCTCGCGGATAAATTCGCGTAAAAAACGCTGCCCATTTTAACGGCTCTTGTTGCTTCCGTTATAACGGTCGGCAACCTCGGCCAGGTCTGGCGGAAGGGTGAGACAGCTGGGAATATGGAGGCGCCCTGTACATAATCACTTACAGTTAACGGATAGCTGATAATGCATCACGCGAGATGGCGCTGATGGCTCGCACCGCTGTCCACGTCTAGTATTTGCCCTCATCGCTCATCGGTGTCACGCGAAATGTTGCCCTCGAGAGTTAGAGGAACGACGTAGAAAATCAAATTCATTATCGTCTAAACTACATTCCTTCGGGAATTTTATTTGGCGCCGCAGCCCGCCCGCCCGAAGTTGGCTTTTTTATTTTGTTTCCCATATTTACAGGTCATTGCTTCTAATAAAGTATATTCGATGATACATTCAAACAATCGTTTACTATATTATTGATAGTCCATGAGCTTGTATATGGACAGTTTGACGGCCATTTTGCTTCCTAACGTTTTCGTAAAAAGGTGAACATTTACTAGGTATGTGGGTAATATATACATGTACTATACAATTTTAGTATCCTTTTCCCCGCTTTGTTCCATCTTAGAAAGCGTCCATCAATGATATATTCTTAACCAACAGGAAGAGGCCGGGGCAATTGTCTATTGTATTAATTATTACTAATTATTGTACTAATTAATTAATTATTAAATCGTTAAATATATATTTGTGTTTTCTTTCTTGCAGACTGGTGGTCGTACCTCACGAAGCAAGTCAAGCGTTTCGTAGATAGCAACTACTTCCAGAGAGGGATTCTGATCGCCATTCTAGTCAATACCCTCAGTATGGGAATAGAGTACCACAACCAGGTATGTGTCGTCCCAGCACATGGCAGAAATATACATGGGAGAACAGTCGGAATTATAAAAATGCATATTTTGTTGCCAACACCTCGGGATTTATTCACCAACTGTAAATTAACGGTAGCTATTCCGCAGACGAGGATCCATTGGAACGATTTCACTTAAACTAATTTCCTGACTAATTGCTTATTAATAATGAGATTGCACATTTCACTCCATTGCATTATGTTGTTGTTTCAGCCCGCGACTTTAACTTTGGTGCTAGAGTACAGTAACATTTTCTTCAGTGCGCTCTTTGCACTAGAGATGTTACTGAAGCTCATTGCTGAGGGACCATTCGGCTATATCAAAAATGGCTTCAACGTATTTGATGGCTTTATTGTGATATTGAGGTAAGAAGATTTCGTCTCTCAGGATTATTTTTAATAATCGTTACATCAATGTCAAGATCATACATTTCCACACTGCAAATATGTAAATGAGTGCATAAAGTAAATGATAAAGTTTATATGGGTTGCCAATTATAAGACGAAGACGAATAGTTCATTTGATTATAACATAAGCATAATACAGCAGCGCCGTTGTGTAACCTTTAAAGGTTCATACACATATATTAAAGGGTCAGTATTTCACTCACTATGGAACTGCGATACACACATCAAAGCATTAAAACTTCACTACGAAGCTCGAGTTCACAAACTCTGAAGGTTAATTCCCATGTATTATATATAGGTTGTGAAAGTCTGTCTCTCTCAACCAAGGAATATCCTTTACACGTTTAACAACTTTCACAATCCAACGCCATGTCGGCGTATCGTGCTGCGTCCGTTACAAGCGTCCAAAAGGGGGTCGGCGCGATAGCTTAGTGGGCTAGAGCCTAACGGCACGTGGATCGATGGTTCGAGCCCCGCTGTGGCAATGTCTGTGTGGTCGCAGGATAAAGATCCCATGTCTTTCTTCGTAAAGAGTAGGGGTTTACCCCCTGAGACTTGGCTCCACGCTTCCTCCCTTCTCCCATTGACGCAATATGACCAAAAGTGGTTAAAGCGTCCTAAATAACCAACCAACCAACAAACGTCCAAAACGATCACTCACCGCACATACCTCTACCAAACCAGTCATAACGTTACGCGCTGATCATCTATCGATCACCACTCACACACGTGGTCTCCGCCCGTTGGCTCACCTTAAGGCCACATGTCCATCATCGGGGCTGATTGAGAAACATGACACGACCTTCGCACGTCAAGCCGAAGGTCGTTATCGATTAGAGCATATCATTTTACGCCAATGGGTTAGGCTATCGGCGTGTGTCGGGCTGACCTGTTGTTATAAATTACGGCGAACAATGACCATAATGAATAGGTCCTTCTTGAGTACAGGGTATCATTTAAAGAGCACTGCGCCCGCTTCACGCACCTGACCTTTAATGAATTACTCGTAAAATGAACTTTATTTCGCAGTGCATTCCCCGAAACGGTAAACAACAATTAATATATTAATTTCATTTCGCCAGCCTATATGTCCCTGTTCTATCATACGCCCCTGTGATCTGATCTTACACTGTGTGAGCCAGGCAACACACACCGTGGCATTGTGTGGCGCTGCACGCGACAGATGTTGTGAAGTATATCTTTGTTTTGTAACGCTCCGTCTGTAGCCATGTTCAATGTTTTGCTGCACCCCACTATCTCAACTAGAAACCTCTTCCGCACATTCCCGGACTATCTCCGTCCGTAGCCATGTTCAATGTTATCCTGCACCCCACTATCTCAAACCAGAAACCTCTTCCGCACATTCCCGGACTATCTCCGTCCGTAGCCATGTTCAATGTTATCTTGCACCCTACTATCTCAAACCGGAAACCTCTTTCGCCCATTCCCCGGACTGTCCCCGTCCGTAGCCATGTTCAATGTTATCCTGCACCCCACTATCTCAAACCGGAAACCTCTTTCGCCCATTCCCCGGACTGTCCCCGTCCGTAGCCATGTTCAATGTTATCCTGCACCCCACTATCTCAAACCAGTAACCTCTTCCGCCCATTCCCCGGACTGTCCCCGTCCGTAGCCATGTTCAATGTTATCCTGCACCCCACTATCTCAAACCGGAAACCTCTTCCGCCCATTCCCCGGACTGTCCCCGTCCGTAGCCATGTTCAATGTTATCCTGCACCCCACTATCTCAACCAAAAACCTCTTCCGCCCATTCCCCGGACTGTCCCCGTCCGTAGCCATGTTCAATGTTATCCTGCACCCCACTATCTCAACCAAAAACCTCTTCCGCCCATTCCCCGGACTGTCCCCGTCCGTAGCCATGTTCAATGTTATACTGCACCCCACTATCTCAAACCAGTAACCTCTTCCGCCCATTCCCCGGACTGTCCCCGTCCGTAGCCATGTTCAATGTTATCCTGCACCCCACTATCTCAAACCGGAAACCTCTTCCGCCCATTCCCCGGACTGTCCCCGTCCGTAGCCATGTTCAATGTTATCCTGCACCCCACTATCTCAAACCGGAAACCTCTTCCGCCCATTCCCCGGACTGTCCCCGTCCGTAGCCATGTTCAATGTTATCCTGCACCCCACTATCTCAAACCGGAAACCTCTTCCGCCCATTCCCCGGACTGTCTCCGTCCGTAGTCATGTTCAATGTTATCCTGCACCCCACTATCTCAAACCGGAAACCTCTTCCGCCCATTCCCCGGACTGTCTCCGTCCGTAGTCATGTTCAATGTTATCCTGCACCCCACTATCTCAAACCGGAAACCTCTTTCGCCCATTCCCCGGACTGTCCCCGTCCGTAGCCATGTTCAATGTTATCCTGCACCCCACTATCGCAACCAGAAACCTCTTTCGCCCATTCCCCGGACTGTCCCCGTCCGTAGTCATGTTCAATGTTATACTGCACCCCACTATCTCAAACCGGAAACCTCTTTTGCCCATTCCCCGGACTGTCCCCGTCCGTAGCCATGTTCAATGTTATCTTGCACCCCACTATCTCAAACCGGAAACCTCTTCCGCCCATTCCCCGGACTGTCCCCGTCCGTAGTCATGTTCAATGTTATACTGCACCCCACTATCTCAAACCGGAAACCTCTTTTGCCCATTCCCCGGACTGTCCCCGTCCGTAGCCATGTTCAATGTTATCTTGCACCCCACTATCTCAAACCGGAAACCTCTTCCGCCCATTCCCCGGACTGTCCCCGTCCGTAGCCATGTTCAATGTTATACTGCACCCCACTATCTCAAACCGGAAACCTCTTCCGCCCATTCCCCGGACTGGCCCCGTCCGTAGTCATGTTCAATGTTATCTTGCACCCCACTATCGCAACCAGAAACCTCTTCCGCCCATTCCCCGGACTGGCCCCGTCCGTAGCCATGTTCAATGTTATCCTGCACCCCACTATCTCAAACCAGAAACCTCTTCCGCCCATTCCCCGGACTGTCCCCGTCCGTAGCCATGTTCAATGTTATCCTGCACCCCACTATCTCAAACCAGAAACCTCTTCCGCCCATTCCCCGGACTGTCCCCGTCCCGTACCCCTTCAATGTACCGACAACCCAACAACCTGTGCCATGATGACAACTTCTATCTAACGAAGCGTGTCATAATGACAAATATCGTCATGGTAACCCCCGAACACACCCCTGTCCGTGTTCTAATTGATTCTTGGTTCAATTGATACATATTTTATTGACGTAGTCTCTGGACATGGCGACAAACTCTGGCGATGGAGATCCATGGAGATTTGATTGCCATGACCATGATATGACCATAAAGAA
Organism: Arenicola marina; assembly: GCA_964019135.1. NCBI lineage: Eukaryota > Metazoa > Annelida > Polychaeta > Arenicolidae > Arenicola > Arenicola marina. The sequence goes on along the minus strand of OZ025251.1, from coordinate 40,306,783 downwards.
ATGGTTCCGATGGCCATGATATGACCGCCATGACGACCGAATCATTGGATTATGTCTTACTGTATTACATGAGCCACTTTGGTAATGACGACCCTTTGGTGGGCATGGTAACCGGTGTATGCCTTTGTTGACCCCCACGGTTATCTACCCTCCTTCCCAACTAGCACCCCCCCCGCCCCCCCCACACACAACACACACACACCACCATCACCCCCTCTCCACACTGGCCGCGTACTGGTGTGTGTCTGTAGATCCGAGGGTGTAAGAGATACGGATGGCCACGGAGAGGGGCGGGGTGGGGGGCACCGGAGATGGTGGTGGTTGGGGGGGGGGCGCAAGGGCAGTATTTGTGTCGTGTCGTATCATGATATATGCAAGGGACTACAGCCGTCCGTCCCCTATTCTCACTGTGACACCCTATATGCACCCTAACCATATACATGTGGAACCCGGGGCACTTGGGCGACCCGGCTTTGGGCCTTGTGGCACCAGGCTACTGGCCCGGTGCGGCTGTACCGACAGGCACACCGATAGGCACGCCGCCCGGCACGCCGAGAGGCCTCTAAGCAGGCGCGAGACCGGATCCGTCCCCTCGACCTGCCCCCCCCCACCCCCACCCCCACCCCCTCGCTTCCACCCCCAAGCCCTGCTCTGCTTCTGGCCCTGTCACAGTGCCCCTCCCGGAGGGCTCTTCCTCTAAGATTCATCACGCCATCATCAGGCTGCCCCGGCTTCGGCTGCAGCTGCGGCGGCGGCGGCTGCTGCGGCGGCTCCTGCTGCTGCTGCTGCGGCGTCCTACGTCAGCTGTAGTCGGGCCCTCGTGACATTTGTCTGATGTATCGTCTTTCACACCCTCTCCCTTACCCCCCTTATCCCTCTCACCTCTCTCACCCTCTCTCACCCTCTCCCTTACCCCTCTCACATCCAACCCTCTACCACCCCCTCGCACCCCCTCACTCTATGTGTATCTATCTCTCTCAACCCTCTAACCCTCTATCTATCTCGCCCCTCGCTCTCTCTCTCTCTAACCCTCTCTCTCTCACCACGTTTGTCTCTCCATCTCGCCCATACTCGGTCTTTATCTATATATTTCTTCCCCTTTGTCACCGTTTCTTACCCTCTTGTCTATTTATATATGTACTCGCCTCTCTCCCATCGTTTCTTACCCTCTTGTCTATTTATATATATACTCGCCTCTCTCCCACCGTTTCTTACCCTCTTGTCTATTTATATATGTACTCGCCTCTCTCCCACCCTTTCTGACCCTCTTGTCTATTTATATATGTACTCGCCTCTCTCCCACCGTTTCTTACCCTCTTGTCTATTTATATATGTACTCGCCTCTCTCCCACCGTTTCTTACCCTCTTGTCTATTTATATATGTACTCGCCTCTCTCCCACCGTTTCTTACCCTCTTGTCTATTTATATATGTACTCGCCTCTCTCCCACCGTTTCTTACCCTCTTGTCTATTTATATATGTACTCGCCTCTCTCCCACCGTGTCTTACCCTCTTGTCTATTTATATACGTATCTCGCCTCTCTCCCACCGTTTCTTACCCTCTTGTCTATTCATATATGTACTCGCCTCTCTCCCACCGTTTCTTACCCTCTTGTCTATTCATATATGTACTCGCCTCTCTCCCACCGTTTCTTACCCTCTTGTCTATTTATATATGTACTCGCCTCTCTCCCACCGTTTCTTACCCTCTTGTCTATTCATATATGTACTCGCCTCTCTCCCACCGTTTCTTACCCTCTTGTCCATTTATATATGTACTCGCCTCTCTCCCACCGTTTCTTACCCTCTTGTCTATTTATATATGTACTCGCCTCTCTCCCACCGTTTCTTACCCTCTTGTCTATTTATATATGTACTCGCCTCTCTCCCACCGTTTCTTACCCTCTTGTCCATTTATATATGTACTCGCCTCTCTCCCACCGTTTCTTACCCTCTTGTCTATTCATATATGTACTCGCCTCTCTCCCACCGTTTCTTACCCCTTGTCTATTTATATACGTATCTCGCCTCTCTCCCACCGTTTCTTACCCTCTTGTATATTCATATATGTACTCGCCTCTCTCCCACCGTTTCTTACCCTCTTGTCTATTCATATATGTACTCGCCTCTCTCCCACCGTTTCTTACCCTCTTGTCTATTTATATATGTACTCGCCTCTCTCCCACCGTTTCTTACCCTCTTGTCTATTCATATATGTACTCGCCTCTCTCCCACCGTTTCTTACCCTCTTGTCTATTTATATATGTACTCGCCTCTCTCCCACCGTTTCTTACCCTCTTGTCTATTTATATATGTATCTCGCCCCTCTCCCACCGTTTCTTACCCTCTTGTCTATTTATATATGTATCTCGCCTCTCTCCCACCCTTTCTTACCCCTCTCGTGGTCTCTTTATATCTTTCCTCAACCTCTCCTTTTCTCTCTTAGTGACACTGTTTGCGCATTCATTGGTGTTTGTTACAGACATGCCGCCTTACATCCCTCTCCATGACTCTCCTACAACAGACAATGTAAACAGTTGAGGGGTCTATGAACAACCATTCCGGTATTTATTATGTAACTGTCACATCATTAACTGTATAATCGCACTCATGCTTCCATTCCGGGCAATGACCATACAACCCGGGCATGACGGTTCCCGATTGGTAACGCCGATTCGGGTCCTGACGCACGTGTCTCATCTCGTAGCAGCTCACGCAATCCACAGACCGTGTTTTCGCAAACTCCCACAATGCAGGCGAATACCACATTCAACACTTAGGTTGTATGTGATGAACAGTTCTGCGTGTGTAGTGTTTACTAACCTGTCACACCATGTAGACCTGTCGCTGCCCCGTACAATAGGCATCGCCAAGGACCAATGGAGATGTTGGCAAAACCCACTGGCGGCAAACACGTGCAGCGCGCTGGTGGCGCCAGAGGGAACTAAAGACTGAGGGGAAGGGTCACGTGACTCAATGGATTGTGTCAAGCCGGGTCCTACTCCCGTCAGCCATTCACGCACGTCTTCCCACTTCACTTCACGGATGTTTTGTTGCGTTCGGCAATCACATGGAACGTATTGATTCCGTTATTTCTCAGGTGGTGCCCCCGATGAGGTCTATATAAATACTTAATATATAGGTTGGTTGGTTGGTTATTTATTCAGGACGCTTTAACCACTTTTGGTCATATCGCGTCAATGGGAGAAGGAAGGGAGAGTGGAGCCATGTCCCCGGGGTAACCCCCTACTCTTTACGAAGAAAGACATTGGATCTTTATCCTGCGACCACACAGACATGGCCACAGCAGGGCTCGAACCACCGAGCCACGTGCCGTTAGGCTCTCAGGTGGCCAGAGCACTCAATGCGAGCGCTCTAGCCCACTGAACTGCCGCGCCGGCCCCTGCATATATAGAGGATGCACCATACTGTGTTTTCCGCCGCCATGTTGCTCTACCCTCCAGCGCAACCAGTAGACTCGGCGACTGTGTCTGGTTGGTTGGGTGGAAAAGGACACTGAATCCTATGAAGGTCATATGAAGGTCATATAAAGGTAGAGCAGTGCCACGTGCCCGGGGGTCTAGGTGAGGTGGGTGGGGGGGGGGAGTAGCCCACCACTCCTTTTGAAGGAGAAAGGCATTTTTGGAATAACCTGCATGAATTTAGACATGGCACAGTGGGTCGCGAACCCCCGCATAATGGCTGACCTGGCAGAGCTCGCTGGCAGAGCTAATCTACATGTGCGCCATGCCTAAATAGCATTGGATGAATCAATGTTCTTTGACCCTGATCAGCCGTTCCTAAGTGAGAATGATAGAAGTCGCGGAGCCATTCTGCTCTACATCCACTTGTTCATGACGGGTATCAAAGGTTCCTGTCTGCGGAATAACTACCCCCCCCCCCCCTAATTGGACATGTGGCCTTCGTAAGACCGACGGACAATCTTTGAAGCCATTGCGCCCGGAGAGGTGTAAATATCACTACATTTAAGAATAGGCTCCAGCTAAAGGTTCCAATAGAAACCCTAAATGCGGTAGTTTTTTCTCTGTTCTCTGTCGCGGAGGATTTATCGATTCCTATTTGTCTCTATCCCAAGGGGACTCTTTCCAGGCCGCAAGTGTCCTTGGCCCCGCGGGAAACTCGTCGGACCGCCCACCGCATTACACAAATCAAACGTTTCAAACCACTTCCTTGTGAAATTCATTATTTCCTCTTTAATTCACTTGGGTGAAATTCCTGTGGTAGCTGAAAGTTGATATTTTCACTACATACGTCACGCCACCCTTTTCTTGTCCCCCAATGCGTGAGGCCACTTCATAACTGATAACCCCACACCAAGAGACTCCTCATATACCATATGCAGCAGCTCAACATTCTATTTTCATTCATTCACTCATTCATAGCATACAGCAGCTACTACATTCAATAAATACGACTATTAACGGACAATTATGTGAAAATACATACATCCAATCGTACAAACAAAACTCATCCTGAGGGTACTCAACCGTGCGTACCATGGTCAATATTTACATTCTACATCCGCGTCATTATACATATATATATATATATATAATTATAGATGTATACGTTTTGTCTATATTATGAATGCCTATACTGCTGCTATTGCCTTGCAGTATTGTGGAGCTGGTGCAAGGTGGCGCTGGGGGTCTCTCAGTGCTACGGACATTCCGCCTGCTGCGTATCCTCAAGCTGGTTCGCTTCATGCCCGCCCTCCGCTACCAACTGGTCGTCATGCTACGCACCATGGACAACGTGGCGACCTTCTTCGCGCTCCTCGTCCTCTTCATCTTCATCTTCAGGTAGGTGGCGCCCCAGTCACGGCCTGGTATCACGGGGACCCAGCCAGCAGGCGGCCTAACCAACTAACCCATGGGACGCCACACCTTTTGGTGCAGTGGTTTGCGCCATGGGAGGCTCGCGGCAGGCTGGGAACCTATTATTATTATTATTATTATTACTATTATTATGTGAAATAATGTCATTTAAAATATGCTTAGATATATAAAATCGATGAGGCTCCATGATATTTATGATATAGTAATATGGTAATGTATATACGTAAAACGTCGGCGACCAGTTGATATGAGTCATCTCCATTTTATAAAACACAGGGTATTATGTCAGGAATATGACATCCGATTGCTTAGCGGCACACACGGACTTGAATATATGATTGCGATATCTGCCAGGAGTGAGATGTATGGTCATCTCACACCCTGTGAGCCCTACGGGTGGGCGTCGCCATGTTATGTGTGGTAATATTACGTGCTGCTTCCCCCCACTACGTCAAGGTGTCAGCATTGTGCAGCAGGTGACGTCATCGTGACGTCAGACCGCTGAAAGCACATGCTCCTTACAGCGCTGTAGACGATCAATATATAACCATGTGTAATCTGGTTATGCACATATATTATTGATGCCTCCCCGCCCAGCCGTAAACTATCAGATCTTATATAATTTGTGTTATATATGGGTGCTGCAGGTTTTTATTTTCGGACACGTTTTATTTTTCAATATATGAGTAGTAGAAGGGGGCAGTCGGTGGTTAGCTGGGGCGAAGATTTCCTCGGAACGCCAGACCAAAAGGTGCAAAGCTCTTACATCGCGTACATACCTACATCGTAGGAATACCCGCGGAGTAGCATTACTTACATCAGTAGAACACCTGAGTCTAGCACCACCACCCATTACCACCTCCTGCCCTGCCCAACCGCTATGTGACTTTGATACGGCCACAAATGACAGCCTAGGAGCTGCATCTAAAGGGAGTCCTATATAGCGACACTTTGTGCCATGTCTCATCCTGTCTAAGTCCATGTAAAACCCCACGACCATCAGCGCACGATGGATGACCCCACGTCACCATCATGTGAGTATCACGTGACCACCACGTGACCGCTCAACAAGTTTCTTTACAGAGGAGAGAAGGAATGGGATTCGATTGGCTATTGCATATGGCCCAGGGTGGGGGGGGGGTGATGGAGAGAGGAGGGGAGGGGAGGAGAGGGGAGGGGAGTGGTCAGAACCAAAGGCGCCAGGCTGGGGTTGCCTAGACACGAACCAGACGACAAGACACAACCCTAGGCTAGGAGACCCGAGCTGACTTCTACTTCCGGTGACGTCATCAAGGCTGAGGGGTTTCCTTCCATGACCATGTCTCCACATTGTGTGTTTAAGTCCCCCCTCTCCCCTCACCTCCTCCCCCTTAGTTATATCCAGCTGGTGGCTGCAGGTCTTCATTGACCATATGTAGTGTATAGTTGGTATCTTAAAACCGAAACCCCACCAAATATATTTCTTTGGCAGGTGGTTGTTGGGTCTGTTGCTATAAAATGTGTTGGGGGGGGGGGGGGGGGTAACCTTTTCCGATCTCAGCGATTCACATCAAGGAATTCTTGGAGATTCGCTATCAGCTGTTGGCAATGTTTGGGGATCGTTATTCGTGCAATTCCTGGTCCACCGCGAAGACCCTTTCCCTGTTTACCGCGATCCGTTATAGCAGTCCGCGAATGCCTCGATATTCGCGATATCATCATTAAGGTGTTTTTTTTCGCTCCCAGCTTTAAAATGTCCTTTGAGAATGAGATTCGATATTGCTCTCCCGGATTCTTGAGGATTCGCGACTCAAATGGGGTATTGTTCCACCACCCGCCCCCCCCCCCCCTCCCATGATGCCTTCTCCTTCACTTCTTAAATCAGATGGTACACTGCTCCCCAGGTCTATCCACCAACATGAGGTATTGGTCTACTTCCTGGCACATTCTGTCCGGACACAGAGCTTTACCCACCGGGACACACGTTACATCACCGCTTTATCTCCCCCGTAGACAAGTCGACGTGCTTCTTGAGTAAGCTGCTGGTGGGGGGGGAGGCAGAGTAGCCTGGGAACCAACCTGCTTGGTTCTCTGTCTGGCTAGGCCCTGCTGAGGCGGAGGGAGGGGGGGGGGGGTGGGGGTGAGGCAGTCTGAGTCAACCCACACTGTATGTGTGCACGGTGGTAGGCAGTGACTGTTACGTAGGGTGCCAGTTTTGTGACGTCCCCAAACCAAGGGTGCTTCTCGCCCTTGGAATGACTGAACAATGCCGGCTCGGGCTTGGCACACGATGGTCAACTCCGCGTTTACTCAGGCCTCTAATTGGTCCAAAGACGTCGGCCCGTTCTCATTTCTTACTCTCCACACATAACACTGGGTACCTGGGCGTAACGCTGCACGAATTACTGTAAATGCTTGGATGGTCTTGTCTTCAAAGAATTCATAGGCAAATAATGACGCTTCCTTCACTCCTTTGTCGATATGTCTCGCTGTTTGTGTTCGCGATTGTGGGTTTTATTGTCTTGTTTATTGATATGCCGACCATATCTACCCCCAGGTATTCTACTCCGGACACTGCTTTCCCTGCTTCATCGATCATTCACCGTTGTGCACTGTGTCACTGCAATATGTCTTTACCTGAGTCATTTAATCTATACCATTTTATTTCATCTGTAGGTAAGGGGCCAGACCCTCCAGACTACCAACTTCATATATCATTCTCAACTTATTTGTTTCCGTTTCTTCCTGGTCCATGATTCCACCACCACCACTGGCACGGTTACAGCGTGCTTGGTATGCATCTGTTCGGAGGCAAGTTCTGTTCTCACCCCCTGGACAAGAACCGCTCGTGCACGTGCGCTGAGCAGCAGAACGCCACGCTGGGCTGCAAGTGTGAACGGAAGAACTTCGACACGTTGCTGTGGTCGCTGGTCACCGTCTTCCAGGTAAAGATCTTCATCTTGATGGACATGCCATGCAGTAATGTTGACATGTCTACCGTGCTTCAGCGCTTAACGTCTTTAACGTCAGCTTTGATGTAAGTCACGACATTGTGTTTAATTATGGTATGCCAAAAAAATAATTATCGTATGTTGACGTGAGTAAAACGTGAGCAATACCAACAATTGAATATAAGTTATATTTCACGAGGCATGCCAAACACCTTTTTGTGAGAATAATAAGTGTGCATATATATATATATATTTATATATATATCACTGTGCACACATCACGTCTGCTTGCGGACAGATTCTGTCGTCTGCTGAGATATATTGTTGCTAGTGGTAACCGCTTTATTCTGAATACCCACGTTATCCATGCTTTTATGATCGCGTCTCTGCTACCATTATGCTCACTTGTTCAACATAACAAATGCAACGAAATTCATAAAAAAAGGGCAAAGGAATGCTACTGTCGACACAACGCTGAAGCCTTATTACCCTTTGGCCCCACTGTACCCACATCATTGAAATCTTGACATTACACCGGTCCCAATATCGAGACTTATGATACAGGGATAGTTCAAACTCTATCACTACCACAACACGCGCAATATCTTATGGGTATCGGTAAGCATCAGATCATAGCCCTCCCATATCCACGTCCCTGGTCGCGTTACATCCCCGGGGGTTATTTCCGGTTCCGGTGGCCCATGCTGCAGCTTGAGCGTCACGAGTGATTCCTCATTGGAATCGAGGGGTTTTACGTAGCGTATTTCGTTCATTCGCCACCAAAAACAATAGTCGCATTGTCTCCATTCTATTTCTATTTATGGGTCGTCTTCGTACGAGTTGGCTCGATTCGCACTTACTGGTTACAGAACAAGAGTCACTGGCCCATTGCTCCCTTTGTCGTCGACAGAGGCCTGACCCTGCCAAGTGGGAATGCTGGTGTTCGCTAGTTTTCCATTCATTCAAAGACTACTTCAGGAATGAGGCTTAAAACCGTGGATGTCTTCCATTTTAGCAAGAGTGAATTATTCGATTTCGAGGTGTGTGTTTTTTATGCGGGGTCCAGTCGGCGGAGTTTAAGGCATGGCCGGGAATGTGGCTCCCTGGGGAATAGTGGGGGGGGGGGTGTGGTCAGGTTTGGGGGGGGGGGTGTCCGGAGTGGGATACCACAGGGGTGGGGCATCCCTGAGGTGAGGAGGGGGTGTTGAGATGTGCCGTTGGGCAGTGGATAGCCTGACTGGGGACCGGGTAACCGGGTAACCGGGACAATGCAATGGATTGGCGATGCATTCAACATTTGATAGTTATCGATCCCGTGGGTGGAGGGTTCCCGATATATCACGGGCTTCCTTGTTCTGCTCGGGCCTCCCTCTCCGTGGGGAGCTATCCCTCCCCCCCCCCCACCTCCCTCCCGCCCTCCCGCCCTCTCTCCCTCTCTCCCTCTCTCAAACCCCCCTCCCTCCCTCCCTTCCACTCTCCCTCCCTCCCAGCCCCTTCTCTCCCCACTCCCCCCCACCCATCCCTCCCTCCCGCGCACCCCCTCCTCTACGTCTCTTACCCAACCCTCCTAATCAACCGACCGCCCATACAACCGGCTCACTCCGACGTCCGCCCCTCGGAGCCGCCACCGCCCTCAGAACCCGGCGTTGTCCACCCCTCATCCCCACCCACCTGCCCTCAACCCGCCCCGCCCCCCGCCACCCCCCCCCCCCCTTCCCCGCCGTCACCAGCTCAATTACTCTACGCTTCTTTCACTGATTGTCCCAACAAGCTCTTGTACCAGCCGCACACGTTTTTTGCTCCCCCCCCCCCACCACCACCTTCCAATCATCCCGCCTCCCTGCCTTCCCGTCACTTTCACCCATTATATGCCTTCTCCTTCTCCACCTGCCCCTCCACCTGCCCCACCCCCGTCTTCGCCCTTACACCCCACACCACCTACGACCACCACTGTCACCCCGCCACACCCCCCCCCCCCCCAAGCCCACACACGCACCTCACCCACCCTCCACTCTTCACTAACCCGAGACGGCGAGGGTGCGCCGCAGTGCGTGGTGAGGCGGGCGGGGCGGGCGGGGGGGGGGGGGGGGGTCGAGGCGGGGCGTGGGGGGGGGGGTGTTGCTCTTTATTTGGGCATCAAAGCCTGGCGAACGGCCCGTCTTCAGCCGTCCAAATCGCCCAATCCATTAGCTCTCCCTGGCCGAGGTTTCATTATCATCGCCGTGTTCTCCGCCTTACTCTTTATTCTCCACAGTCTGCTCGTTCCCCGCTCTCTAATTTCACACCAACCCTCCCTCCTCCTCCCCCGCTTCAGGGTTTTTTGACCGCCCCCCCCCTTCCCCTCAATTTTGTCGTTATCGGCACCTCGTGGCGTTTCAGCCCGCTAGCGTGGGTGTTTTGTTAAAAGAATGATATTACAGTCGAGCTTTATATAGAATGGACACGATTCGTTACAGTGCATTGCCCTAGTATCCAGACAATCCTGTAGCGCCCCACAGACCACCATTGACACCAGCACGGGGACACCCTGCCCATAGGCCTCGCTAATCCTCGCCTGATTGCTGTCTTACATTTGCCCTCCATGCCCCCCCCCCACCCCCTGTTGTCCTTCTAGTCTCTTCCTGCTCTTGCTTTCTTCGGGCATCGCTTCAAAAATTCCCTTTCATGCTTTCATCACAAAACGGATGATCCCATGACGGTCAAGGCCGTGCTGCTTTCGGATCCCCTGGCGGTCAAGGACAAGGCTTTTTAATCTCTGTTTAATATTAGTCTCCCTCTCCTTACCCTTATGTTTTTCCTTTTTTATGTTTTTCCTTTCTTTATGTTTTCTTCCTCTTGTTTTTCTACTTTTCATCTCTCAATGTTCTCTTCCACATTGTCTTCCATTTCCTCTGCGTTTTCTCGTCGTTGCATACTTTGTGTCAGATCCGCAACTGAAAGTCCTATTACCTGCCCTGACGATGTTACATTTCCCACTCCAATGAACGAATTCCGTCTTTACCGTTCTCACTCGCCATTTCGACACTCCTCTGCCAATCCGTACGATCTGTAACTGCCGAGGAGACTAATGACCACTAAGTCTAGCATTTAACCCTCGGTGGCATCCACTTTCAAAGGTCAACTGGTCCCCAAGATATAAAACCTAAAAAAAAAGTACCGCATGTTCTACATGGGCGTCGAGTTCTAGAAGAGCCCTAATTTGACATTCATTGTATTTGGACAAGAATTCACTGCTGAATGGCTGTCTGGTATTCATGGGTCCTAATGGCTATGTCATGGAAGCCTCCTTGGGGCATTGTACACTTTCTATCCCGCCTATTGCTGTATTGATATCCGGTATCGGTATCTCCCCATTAAACCACCGCCACCACCCTACCTCTCACCCCCTTGCCCTGTCCCCATCACTCTGACCCCCCCCCCCCCGCCCCCCCGCGTAGAGACTGCTGCCCGGGGTAGCATGGTTGGCAATGTCATAACACTGCCACGGAGTTCTCCACTCTTCTCCCGGTCAGCACTTCCCCTTTCGTTTATTCCCGTACATTTGATCCGCGCTGTCGGGGTCTATAGGGGGCTCCACGTGATATCACAAAGGCTTCATATTCTAATAGCTTTTCGGGGAGTCGTCCGCTCTCTTTCAACTGATTTTTTTGTTGCGACATATTTTTGTCGATGACCGAAAGCGTGTGACTGGCCCAGCGACCGATCATTGACATCTCGCCAGTCTCGGCATAGAGGGCGCTGACCACAACATGATTGCGTGATAGCACCTTTATTAAAAATAACCTGGCTACCACGTGGCCGGCTCACATGCTATAGCATTGCCATCACACCAGTGGGGAGCGATATATGACAAAGATGTATGTTTCACTCGTGCCATCCCTCATCCATTCTTTGCCTCCCCATCTCTCCGTCCAGTACCATCTCTCTCATCTTCTTTGCAGCCGTTCTCAGTGTTATTTCTGAGTCACTCTACATGCCCTGGTTCCCCTACTTGTCGAAGCAGCATCCCTACCCTAATCCAACCCCACCCCACCCGTACCCCCATATCCCTATACACCTCACCCCACCCCACCCGTACCCCCATACCCCTATACACCTCACCCCACCCCACCCGTACCCCCATACCCCTATACACCTCACCCCACCCCACCCTTACCCCCATACCCCTATGCACCTCACCCGACCCCACCCGCACCCCATACCCCTATCCCAATCGCCATGACCTCATTTGTACCCCGGAGCGGGGTCGGATTTAGTGCTGCCAGAGATGGGGACAGCCGGCAATGACCCCTGACCCTGGGGACAGTTTAGGGTTAAAGCCCAGGAGGGGTAGGGATGGGTGGGGGGTTGGGTCTGGAGCCGGTGGTTACAGATCAGAAGGAGGTTCGGGACCCCGAAGGCTAGTATCGAGCCCTTTGGTGACAGAAACCAGTCATCTGTACGGCAGGGTCAACCCCTTCCGGCGTGTGTGTGTGTGGGGGGGGGGGGGCTGTCGCGGGGGTGAGATGCGCTGTAGAGCCCGATTATGGCTTTGACCAGGGGGGAGGAGTAGGTTTAGTAGACTGTATGGATGTTAATCATGCCATCCCACTGAGCGCGACCCGAGGTCCCGCCCCCTCTTTCCCTCCCTGTCCCCTCCCTGGCCCACTCCCTCCCTCCCCCCCCCCTTTCCTCCCTCCATCCAACGCACATGACAGTGAGCAATGCGTTATCAGAATTTTTATACGGTTCCGATGGATTTAATGTATCTCCCCCTCACACCCTCCCCCCGCCACCCCTCAGACCCTCCCCTCACACCCCCCGTCACCCATCGCACCCCCCCCCGCCACCCCTCACACCCCCGCTCCCTCACATGGGCAGGATCACAAGCCATATGATGATTTACCCCCGCCCCCTCCAACGTGGTAGGTCACTGGGGGCCCAATGGTGTACCTCCTCCCCCCCCCCCCCCCCCAATGGGTCACTGGGGGCACGATGATGTGGCACTGATAGCCCCGGTCGCGATAGGATACCCCACTTGTCCCCCCAGCCGACCAATAAACGAGATTTATTGTGCTTTCGGCATTTACCAGTCGACTCAGCTGGGACGACCGGCGAGCGGAACCTCCTGCCCCCGCCCACCCCCACCCGACCCCCACTCCTACCCCACACCAACATCTACCCCCACACCCAAACCCACCCGCACACCCACACCAACACCCACACCAAACCCCCATTCCTACCCCCACCCGACCCCCACTCGTACCCCACTCCCACATCTACCCCCACACCCACACCCACACCCACATCTACCCCCACACCCACACCCACACCAAACCCCCATTCCTACCCCCACCCGACCCCCACTCCTACCCCACACCCACATCTACCCCCAGACCCACACCCACACCCACATCTACCCCCACACCCACACCCACACCAAACCCCCATTCCTACCCCCACCCGACCCCCACTCCTACCCCACACCCACATCTACCCCCACACCCACACCCACACCAAACCCCCATTCCTACCCCCACCCGACCCCCACTCCTACCCCACACCCACATCTACCCCCACACCCACACCCACACCAAACCCCCATTCCTACCCCCACCCGACCCCCACTCCTACCCCACACCCACATCTACCCCCACACCCACACCCACACCCATACCAAACCCCCATTCCTACCCCCACCCGACCCCCACTCCTACCCCACACCCACATCTACCCCCACACCCACACCCACCCGCACACCCACACCAAACTCCCATTCCTACCCCCACACGACCCCCCCCCCCCCCCCACCGACACCGGTACCGACACCCCCATCCACAGCCACAGCCACACCCCACCCCCGCAGCCACACCCCACTCCTACCCACATCTTCATCCACACCCACACCCCACCTGCGCCCACACCCACACCCACACCCACGCCCCCACCCCACCCACATCCACACCCATACCCACACCCACACCCACACCCACGCCCCCACCCCACTCACACCCACACCCCACCTACACCCACACCCCACCTGCGCCCACACCCACACCCATGCCCCCACCCCACCCACATCCACACCCATGCCCACACCCACACCCACGCCCCCACCCCACCCACACCCACACCCCACCTACACCCACACCCCACCTGCACCCACACCCATACCCACACACACACCCGCACCCACACCCACACCCAACCCCTACACGACCCCCCACCCACACCCACACCCGCACCCACACCCAACCCCTACACGACCCCTCACCCACACCCACACCCGCACCCACACCCACACCTACAAGCCACAGCTAATCACAATTGGACCCTAGTGTTGACATCACAGACACGTTTGGCCAGTCCATTAATGTTCCTGAGGCGCGCCACACAACAGGTGACAGTGGTTATAAACAAGGCACTTCGCTCACAATGGTCCGAACTGACCATTACTAAGTAGTAGCAGTGGTCTTCATTGTACTATATGGGCCTTAGACCCTTGGTACATAGAACATAACAAACATACACGCACGAAGAAGACTTAATATACAACTGTGTTGCATTATATACAAAAGCGCCCCCCTTTGGAGCTCATTAATAAATTATGTATTGTGCGATTCTGTGACTGATATATTACCATTACCAGTGACGTCATTTATGTGTGCATCTCTCTCTGGGTATAGATTCTGACGCAAGAGGACTGGAATGAGGTGTTGTACAACGGGATGTCGAAGACGTCTGCCTGGGCTGCCCTCTACTTCATCGCCCTCATGACCTTCGGGAATTACGTCCTCTTCAACCTCCTGGTCGCTATCTTGGTCGAGGGGTTTTCCACCGAGGTCAGTACACCTATGACGTCATTGTGTTATATTCTGCCTTTAAGTATTTTAGTTCATTTTCATTTATTTCAATGTATAAAACTGTTAAGGGCATGAATGTTTAGGTTCCAACCAGACGACGTTGTGTTTTATCTGTTCTAATGACAAGACGCCGCTTTTGTCGGCTTTAATGACAAAAGACACCATGTGTTGTCTGTTCTAAGTGACAAAAGGCGATATGGGTTGTCTTTTCTAATGACATAAGACGCCTTGCGTTGTCTGTTCTAATGACAAAAGACGTCATATGTTTCCTGTTCTAATGACAAAAGACGTCATGTGTTTCATGTTCTGATGACAAAAGACGCCTTGTGTTGTCTGCTCTAATGACAAACGACGTCGTGTTGTCTGTTCGAATGACAAAAGACGCCTTGTGTTGTCTGCTCTAATAACAAAAGACGTCGAGTTGTCTGTTCTAATGACAAAAGACGCCTTGTGTTGTCTGCTCTAATGACAAAAGACGTCGTGTTGTCAGTTCTAATGACAAACGACGCCATGTGTTGTCTGTTCTAATGACAAAGGACGTAATGTGTTGTCTGTTATAAGAACAAAAGACCGCGTGTTTTGTCCGTTCTAAAACGACGCCATGTTTTGTCTGTTCTAACGACGAGATGTTTTAAGGTTGCTTTATTCGTTGTTGTCTAGATTTTGTAGTAGTTTTGCTTATAATTTCGTAAACAATGCTATATTGTACATTACATTCGTGTCTTAGTGCTATTTAGATACGCATGAAGCTGGTGATATTGTCTTGTCTGGATGTCGCCTATCGTCTAGTTTTGGTGGAGGGCGGGCTACAGTAGGTCAATTTTAAGAATGATTAGGATGACTAGGATGAAGAATGCTGAGCGAATGACAGATACGGGCATTGAGCGGGTTACTAGAATCAAATGTTTCTATTAATCTACTAAAAATGATTTTTCTTATATATATTCTTCGCCCATGTATAGCGGCGGTAATAGATAGTGCATCGGATTGCCTACTTAAATTCTATTAATTGTGATTTTTCCATTAAAAAGTGTTTGTTGTAATACATGATGTAACAATTACCATTGCAACGAGCTGACTGTTTGCTTAACGTCTGTGTATACTCGATGTATTCGTGTTTGATGTTTACATCAGTTATGTACAACCACCGTTTGTCTTTGTTCTCCCCACCCGCTGCCATCTCTTACCCATTTTTTTCTATCCCACCTGTCTCTGCCCCCACCCCGCCCCGCCTTTCTTGCCCCCTGTGCCCCCCACCTCCTCCCCTGCAAACGTCTACCAACAGCCCGAGAGAAAACGGTTTGAGAAGCAAAAACGGCTGGCGTTTTTCTCGTTTAAGAAAGCTCAGCAAGCGGACGCGACAACCGATGCGGTGGCGGAGGGGGGCGAGGGTGGGGCTGACTCCAGTCCCACCCAGCCTCCTCTCTCGCCGCCGACCCCCATCCACGACCCCGGGGGGGTCGTCGCCGTCACCCCCACCCCCCCACCACCACCACCGCCACCATCACAGGCTGCTGTGGTCCGCTTTCGAACACCGCACAGGCGCCGACACCGCCCGAGACGGGTACAGGTCTAACGTGACCCTTCCCCCTCCCCCACCCCAACCCCCAACCCCACCCCCATACCATCAGCCTCTCCCCGCAACGACCTGCTGTCTCGCTGATGTTCATTTTAATTTGCGGAGTTCATATTAGCCACATATATAATCCCTTCCTCCCTCTCCCCACCATTTTGTTTTTATTCACGGGCACCCCTCTCGTTAATCTCTCTGGTTGCTGAAGCTAACACCTCTGTGGCTGTTTTCCCCCCTGTTTCCCTGGCGACGCCGTCTGCGTGGTGTTAAAAAACAAGACACTTGCAGTATATAACATTATATCTGTAACAGTATCTTGAAAATGTCGCTTGTTGATTTGATCCGCGCCCTAACAATTCAGACATTTGTCTGTTTCAACCAAAAAAATATGGCTTTGTCAGTCAGATCGATTTTCAAATTGCCAACGCCGATTCCTGGCATTTGAGACAATTGAAATCGATTTTCAGTTTTCAACCGCCGCCTCCTAGAATTTCAGGCAATTGAAATAACGCCTTGATTTCAAGCGGAGCTTCCTGGCATTTCATGTTTCAAATTAAATCCGCTTCATGGCAACTTGAGCTTAAAGTTCAGATGGAAATTTGCGCCATTTTTCGACACCCTGAGACAGAGATAGACACCCTGAGACTGAGATATACACCATGAGACAGAGATATACACCATGAAACAGATAGACACCCCGAGGCAGAGATAGACACCCCGAGACAGAGACATACACCATGAAACAGAGATAGACACCCCGAGGCAAAGATAGACACCCCGAGGCAGAGATAGACACCCCGAGACAGATATAGACACCATGAAACAGAGATAGACACCCCGAGGCAGAGATAGACACCCCGAGGCAGAGATAGACACCCCGAGACAGAGATAGACACCCCGAGACAGATATAGACACCCTGAGACAGGGATAGACGCCCTGAGACATGGATAGACACCCTGAGACAGAGATAGATACCCCGAGACAGAGATAGACAGACACCCCGAGACAGAGATAGATACCCCGAGACAGAGATAGACACTCCGAGACAGAGATAGACAGCCTGAGACAGAGGTAGACACCCTGGGACAGAGGTAGACACCCCGAGACAGAGATAGACACCCTGGGAGGAACTAGACACCATGATAATGAGCTAGAAACAATGGCACAGCTTCGTTGATGAGCAAACTTGCAGCAACTTTTTACTCCTATAATGTTATACATTTGCTAGCGTACCCTGTAGGTGTTTTTGTAGAAAGACAACCTTTTAATAGTTCATTATAAATAGCAAGCAACTAGCATGGCGACTCGAGAGACATGAGCGTTGGGGGTAGGGGTGGGGGGATGGGGTAGGAGTGATGGTAATGGTAGTCTCTCAAGAAGCCAATCGTCCGGTATACACCACTGTTATACACCACTGGTATACACCGCTGGTATACACCGCTGGTATACACCACTGGTATACACCACTGGTATACACCGCTGGTATACACCTCTGGTATACACCGCTAGTATACACCGCTAGTATACACCGCTGTTATACACCGCTGGTATAGACCACTGGTATACACCGCTGGTATACACCGCTGGTATAGACCGCTGGTATACACCGCTGGTATAGACCGCTGGTATAGACCACTGGTATACACCACTGTTATACACCACTGGTATACACCGCTGGTATACACCGCGGGTATAGACCGCTGGCATACACCGCTGGTATACACCGCTGGTATACACCGCTGGTATACACCGCTGGTATACACCACTGGTATAGACCGCTGGTATACACCGCTGGTATACACCGCTGTTATACACCGCTGGTATAGACCACTGGTATACACCGCTGGTATAGACCACTGGTATAGACCACTGGTATAGACCACTGGTATACACCGCTGGTATGCACCGCTGGTATACACCTCTGGTATACACCGCTGGTATACACCGCTGGTATAGACCGCTGGTATACACCGCTGGTATACACCGCTGGTATAGACCGCTGGTATACACCGCTGGTATAGACCGCTGGTATACACCGCTGGTATACACCGCTGGTATACACCGCTGGTGGATGCCACGAACGCAGAAAGATGGCCAACCCTTGTCGAGGCTGATCCACTTCCTGTTGTTGGCTGGAAGGCACAGTGGCGACGCTGCTTGAGGTCTCTCGAAACCTTGTCTACCACCAGCCATGTTATGCTGGTATCGTTTCTTACCGCTAGAGGGCGTTGGTTGTGTGTGTGTGCCCAGAGGGGGTAAGGGGGTGAGGCGGTGGACGTGTTACGGTACACGGGACCCACGTTCAGAGAGTGAGGGGTCACGGGCGGGGGGTGTGCGGACTCTTAAGGCAGCGGGTAAGGCTATATACTGTGTGGTATACCGCACAAGTTAACTAATGGCTCCCGCTGCCTGCAATCCCCTGTATTCTCTGGCTATGAACAACCGGTCATGGCCGCTCGCGTTACCCCTCAGCGAACCCACCTTGCGCCCAGGCCCCGACCCCCAACTCCTAACCCGCGAACCCCGACGCCTTACCCCGAACCCTAAGCCCCAATCCCAAACACCCAACCCCAAACCCCAAACACCCAACTCCAAACCCCAAAGACCCAACCCCAAACCTTAAACACCTAACTCCAAACACCCAACCCCAAACACCCAACCCCTAACCCCAAACCACCAACCCCAAACCACTAACACGAAACCTCCAACCCCAAACCCCCAACCCCAAACCCCGCGCCCAGTTCCTACCTCTCTACCCACGACGCCCAGCCCCCAACCCCCAAACCACCGTCTCCGGGCCCTTCCAACAACAACATTTTTCTGCCATATCCCGCCTCTTATCATGAAACCAGTCTTTCCAAGAGCGCCTGGATTTCCCTGCAGGTTTTCCCGATTTGGCGGCCGTCCTTTCTCTTCCTCATCTCCCTCCCCCATTCCTTCATCCCTCCCCGCCCCCCGCCCAAACCCGCCCCCCCCCCCCCCCTCCACCCCGCCGTCGGGCACCATCATGCCCGCCACACCTCGTAACCTCACCGCCCCCACCCCCCACACGCTCATCTCCCCACGGAACTTCTTCCTTCTTCTGGCCCCGAGACGCACGCCCCGACCGAGGCCGCTCGAGACTGATTGCCCCCCCCCCCCCAGCAGCCCCCTACGACCCCGCCAGCCGGACCGGCACCAGCGCCCTCTTACACCCGGACGAGCAGTCTCCGCTCTTGTCAACGCGTTTTCCTCACTCAAGACGATTTATTTCTGGCAATATTTCCTCCCTGCGCTCGTGTCTCTGGCTTCAGCAGTCGCCGTAGAGATAGAACGAAATGGTCGGCTCCGAACGCGGACTCTTGTACAGCCAAAAGTCATGTTATTCCCCATGTAGCTCGACGGTAAATGCCGTCATGGTATTTTTCCCGTTACTGTTATTAGGATGCACCATCGTGCAACCCTATATTCCTCCTCATAACGTATTTGATATAATCATATGAAGTGCTCCACTTGCAATTTTTATTTCCCATTTGTTGTTGGAATCTCACTGGTTATTTTGTTCTATCTTTTCGTGTCACGTGTTAACAGCTGTTTGGTTGCGGTCACATTAGTTATTGTTACGCTTTTTGATTTGTACCCCAATGAAGTGGTTTGAGTTGTTTGAAATATTCTTATATCGTTTGCGAACGGATTGGAAAATACTAGTTTACTTCACTATGCACCTTTAAAGATTCGTTTATGAAATGACACACTGTTATCTACTGGAAAAGCAGAGTAAACCTTCCTTGGTTTTTGTTATATAATTTCGTTTCCAACGTCTAAATTCGTTAAACTATATATTTTACATTACCTCATGATAATTATAATATTGTAACACTTACACACCAACAAATCCCAAAGTATCACCGTGCTGATAACTGTCTAATATGGTGTTCTCATGTCCGCCGTTGTAACAATTGTCGCATATATAATTACCGAACAATAACACTAATGCTAATCTACCCTACGCATGCGGATTAGACTATAATAAACCATTAATATGGGGTAGTTTAGCCGTTACTTTATGGCTTTAAATTTAGCATCAGAAGTCGTGTTTGTATAATAACATTTCGTATTTAGCGGATCAGCTAAGTAAAGGGAACCCCTGCAGGCTGATGTCTTTTCTTATCGCATGCGAACTTTCTCCAGCGCATACTTTTGACGTCGTTGTGGTTTTTGGTAATGGCGTCTAGGGTGAGGAAACGAAGAAACGCGAGGAGGAGAAAGCGAGACAGGATGAGGAGGAGAAGCTGAAGAAGATAAAGGAGGTCAAGGACATTAATAAGCTGGAGGACAAAGAACTTCTCACCATGATGTGCAAGTGTAAGCTGAGCGAGTCGCGCGACGATCCGGCAGACGACATCAAAAACAACCAAGAAAAAGGTAAAACATGTATCAGTACTTCTCTGTCCTCTACGAAGCCTCACTGCAGGTGAAACTAAGGCCAAATTCCGCTGCTTCTGGGCTAAGAGTAGTATCTGATCATATTTGAGAAACATCGCAAAATGTTGCTATATCTTACTTCGTATCAATAAATAGTGTATGTAAGTTGCGGATTAACTAGTAAACATGTTTAAATTCTTCAATTGCACTTCATTGGCTTCCTGTGTCACCTAATGTCCCATCCATCATCCCGCCAACCACTTTGATCCGTGTAGGCCAAACACATATCACATAAAACATCAAGTTATTTATTCATCCAACCATTTTCTCTGCTCGGCCATCCCGCACACCGTGATCAGCGGTTTGCCTCCCCAATGTCTGGCAGTTGGGAGGCTGAGGATTGCATTAGGCACGCTGGCTCACCGTGCAGCCTCTCTGGGGTGTACTACTGCAGAGTTAGTGTCGACCAGGGAAAGGGAAAGATAACCAGGGGACAAGGGGTAATCCCAAGGTGTCCACTACTAATTGTTGTTTTATTGGACCTGTGTTTCCTCCTGGGACGGTCCGATTTAGACTATGATATCAATTTGGAAAATTATTCTTCATTTCAATGTATTAAATGAATAATGAGCTATTTAAATGGCGTACATTGGAGTCATGGTTCGTCAGGGCCACCCCCACTCCCGACCCCTTCATCCCCATTACCCCTTTCACCCCACGCCCTAATAGCGGTAGCCGAAGGCCTACCCCAGCCGCAGCTGCGCCGAAGGCCTATCCGCAGCCGCAGCTGCACCGAATGCCTATCCCCCAGCCGCAGCTCCACCGACGGCCTCTTCCCAGCCGCAGCTCCACCGAATGCCTACCCCAACCGCAGCTGCACCGAATGCCTATCCCCCAGCCGCAGCTGCACCGAAGGCCTCTCCCCGGCCGCAGCTGCACCGAAGTATAGCTGTAGCTGCACCGAAGGCTGCTAACATGTCCCGAGCAATCTCCTCATAGAGAGAAATATTGCTGCACCCATTACGTCATCGATCTACCCCGAGCCACACCCAGCGCCATCTACCCCCGCCCTCCCTTCCCCCACGCCCAGCGCCATTTACCCTCCCCCCCTCCCCCTACCCAGCCCCATGTACCCCCCTCTCCCTCACGCCCTGCGCCATCTACACCCCCCCCCCCCTTCCCCCACGCCCAGCGCCATCTGCTCGCCTCTCCCCCACGCCCAGCGCCATCTACCCCCCCCCCCTTTCCCCAAGCCCAGCGCCATCTACCCCCCCCCCCTTTCCTCACGCCCAGCGCCATCTACCCCCCTCCCCCACGCCCCCGCCATCCCTTATGGCCCCCGCCATCCCTTAGGGCCGTCGCAAAACCTGTCTATCCTCCCCCCCCCCCCACCTCCTTTAACCCGCCACTGACTAATAGTCTCAGCCGAGTCTGCAGGAGCCTGCTCAGCCCCCGGTCCCGGGCAGCAAATAGATGGCCCAGGAGGAAGGTGTGGGTGGAGGGGGGGGGGACCGGTCCGGAGGAAGGCACGGATAGGGGTGGGTGGGTGGGTGGGTAGTGGTGGTGGTGGTAAGAGGTTGTGGGGGGTGCGGATGCAAGGAGTATGACTTAAGACATGCCACTGGACGGAATATGAAATGTGGGGCTGACTTTTGAGAAACGAGCCGAGGACTTCAGGGGGACAAAAGGGCGCCTGAGTCACTATATATGCTCTTCGTTGACCAACCAGTCTACTGATTGAGCATCCGGCCGCGTGGTGTTCTGGTCGCTGTTTGTTGTGTCTCTCGGCGGGAGAATCCGTAACGTTCGGCATCACGGCGTCCTCCAGAGACAGAGTGAAATATTACTGGGGTTACCCTTGTTACCGCTAAGCAAATAACTGTATCAGTATGAAACATTAAGAACATGTGACGTAGTAGTAAGCAACAGTAAGCACACGGAAGCTACAGTAAGTAGACGGAAACTGCAGTGAGCCTATGTAAGCCGTAGTAACAGGTCTAAACAATAGTAAGCAAACGTGATTTGTAGTAAGCAAATCTAAACAATAGTAAGCAAACGTGATTTGTAGTAAGCAAATCTAAACAATAGTATGCAGACGTGATTTGTAGTAAGCGAGTCCAAACAATAGTATGCAGACGTGAGATGTAGCAAGAATATGTAAGCTACAGTAAGCAGACGTAAGCTGTAGTAAGCAGATGTAGTAACCGGTCAAATGAGAGTGTTTTAAGTCCTGTGGGGTCTCGTGGGACTATGCCGGTCGCGGGGTCGAGCCCCACCCGTGCTTGGGGCCGTGTCATCCTGCCTTTAGCCATCCCCATGCCCCGGGTTCCATGGCGGGACCAGTGAGAGCTAAATAACCGTGAGTCATGATATTAGTCATGAGTCGTGGTGCTAGGGCAATACCCGTGAGTCATGAGTCGTGGTGCTAGGGCAATACCCGTGAGTCATGAGTCGTGGTGCTAGGGCAATACCCGTGAGTCATGAGTCGTGGTGCTAGGGCAATACCCGTGAGTCATGAGTCGTGGGGCTAGAGCAATACCCGTGAGTCATGAGTCGTGGTGCTAGGGCAATACCCGTGAGTCATGAGTCGTGGTGCTAGGGCAATACCCGTGAGTCATGAGTCGTGGTGCTAGGGCAATACCCGTGAGTCATGAGTCGTGGTGCTAGGGCAATACCCGTGAGTCATGAGTCGTGGGGCTAGAGCAATACCCGTGAGTCATGAGTCGTGGTGCTAGGGCAATACCCGTGAGTCATGAGTCGTGGTGCTAGGGCAATACCCGTGAGTCATGAGTCGTGGTGCTAGGGCAATACCCGTGAGTCGTGAGTCGTGGCGCTAGGGCAATACCCGTGAGTCATGAGTCGTGGCGCTAGGGCAATACCCGTGAGTCATGAGTCGTGGTGCTAGGGCAATACCCGTGAGTCATGAGTCGTGGTGCTAGGGCAATACCCGTGAGTCATGACACGAGTCACCATTTATATTCAAAACGCCGACCCGTAACACAAGAAGTGGTGCAAGTTTCGATCGCGTTCCGTGCAGTGACGAGGTTGATGAGGCCGACCTTACAACAATCACAGATTCTAATCGCGCCGTGGCACCTCTCCCACCGCTAGAGGTCGCAACCTCGGGGCGCCCTAACTGCTGGTGGGGACACTGGTATTCATAAAGGGTGTCCTGTGAAGTTATTGTATCCCCCTCTGGCGCCCCTGACACCCTCCCCCAGCACCATCACACATCCCCCGTCCCCCGGCACCATCACGCACGCCCGTCCCTGTTACCCACTCCCTCCCTCCTCCGTCCCTCCCTTCCACCCTTATCTGTTCCTCACCCTTCTTCTTACCGTCACTCCTCCGCTCTTCCTGCGCACCCTCATCTGTCCCCCCTTCTCGTCCCTCCTCCCTCCGCCCTCCCTCTCCCCCTACCTCCCTCGCTGCCCTCTTTGCCCGCGTTGGAGGAAAGAATTTACGGGGATATTAAAGGCGGGTGTCTTGCCATAGTGTGGTCGTAATTTATGATGCTTCATAGAGCGCGAGCCAGCTTTACACCGGTTTGATGTGAAGACGGTGACCGGGGAGGGGCATAAGGCCGGATAGGGCCGGCCGCACAGCCGAATGCCGTGTCTCGGAAACGAGGCTCCCCCCAATGGGTGTCGAAATGGCGAGTGAAAACGGCCGATTTATTTCCAGCCTTTTTCAAGTACATGTTGATCTGATGAAGATACCGTATGATATGATGTACAGTGAGGCAGTCAAGAGGCTTGGGTTATGTGGCCAAACACATCCGCGAGACCGGAATTCGGCGATTACTCCTGCCACTGCCGTTGGGCCGGCTATGATGTATGAATCAAGTAAAAGGGATACAAAACCATGATCTAGATTGGCAAAATGTACTTAATGAAGTAACAAATGAGACGTGCCCGAAATAATAAGTCAAACCATATCGTTGATAAGTCGACGCGTTGTCTGTCCATACAGGCCCATTCTCGTGTTTGGTAATTGTCGCCTGTAGGTTTTATGTTTCAGAATAATCATTTTCTCTAGCATTCTGACTCGTCTATAATTCAGCAGTTGATCGCTGGCACTTTCACCCGCTCACATTCTGTGAAAAAAGTGACTGGCTTTACCCTAAATCCCCGATCTCATATCCGCGAAGCCGCAGAGATAAAGGAATATATTGCTGATGCTTCTTGATGCGTGAGCAAGGCAGAGGTCAGCCAAGGGCAATCCAAGCCTCTTCCCAACTGCGGAATTTGTGTCAGGTTTTGTGCTAAGCTAAAGCCCAGCGCGTGTATAACAGACTTCCACCACAAAACATTCACAAGAATCTCCAAAAACTGACTGACAAGCGACCATCGACACAAATTCCCCGACGAAGGAGTCTACATGAAAAGTAAAAGAAAACCGAATCGTTTACGTTCGTGTTGGCATGATGTCCCTCGCGCGCGGGCACGACCTGACAAGAAGCCGGTAGTCGCTTGTAACTTTTTGGGGCAGACTCCATTTGCGCTGTGTTTGATGGGGCCAATAAAATTGTTATATTTGGACATTTGGTTAAATCGAAATGGCCTCATGTTGAATTGTTTCCCATCCGGGATCCAAAGTGTTTCTCTTGTTACAGTCTGCCGGTCGATGTAGTCTTAAGGGTAAAACGGCAATAGCCGGGGATAGAAATGAAACTCTTTGGCACGATTTCGGCACACGCAAGGCTTGTGTTTTGTTCCGACCTCTTTCCTTCCTATGACCTGTGTAGTGTAGTATTTCTACCACAGTTATGATGCCACATCAAAACTAGTTTATACGGAAGAGCATTTGTTAGGAGATTGGAAATACGAATCAAAGAATGCGAATATATACAATTGATGACTGTCACATCATCAGCCGGCGGTCATCATCAGGACCTGGCGAGTTATGACCGATGGATATGGCATAAAGAGGACCAGCACGTGACATTATGGTTCCATAATGTGTGGATTGGCTAATAGTAAACTGATTCCACGGCATAGAGTTTACGACACAAGTTTACGACAGACTGCAATGAGTTCTGAATTCAGCGCACGGTCGAAACGCTGGCAAAACTGTATTTTTGTGAGGAGTTAGATCCGCGTTAGTATCTTGGGTTTCTCCTCGATGGCGGGCGGTGGGTTTGCGAGTCGTCGCACGGTAGCCTGGCTTTTACAGGGCCATAACTTCCGCGCTACAACCCCGACCACTCAGTGCACCGCTCCGGAATGGCTCCCATGGCGTCTCGCTAGGTGGCGCCCCTTGGCTAACATGGCGGTCGCTCATTCGCTAGATGGCGCTCCCAACCCGTGGCGGAGCGTCTCTAGTAGCCATGTTGGAAGGAGGAGGGACGCTCACGTCTGCGACGGACGCCGCCCTGCGTGCTGTGTGGGTAGGGAGGGGGCAGGGGTCGCTGCACGGGGCAGGGCGGTAGGGCAGGGCAGGAGCCGTAACGGGGGTCGGAGGGGGCAGGGGGGTCGGTCAAGCTGGCGGTTTCTGTTGGATCTCAGCTGTCGGGGCCACGAGGCGCCATTCATCAACCCGGGGAGATTATGAACCGCGGCAGACGACAAGCCGGGACCGCTTCTCAAAGGAGGAGGGCTGTTTTTTTTTTTAAATAACGGGTTGGGACGCGTGAGATATAGGACGTGTCATATGACGAGGAAGCAGTGGTGATTATTTCCACTGCGAAATGAATAAAATGCCGTCGTACATGCCAAAAGAATTGAGATGAGGCAAACAATTAAATTTTACCATTGTGCACAGATTATCGCTCCTGGCTTAGCACTTCCTTGTGCTAAGTCCCATCTGGATAAGCTTTCCGCTAAGATCGATATGTGGCGTAGCCGAAGCTCGAATACAATATGAAAAATTGCGTTTATAATGAAAACCACAAAATAATATTGTGTGTGGTGTGTGTGTTGGGGGGGGGGGTACTTATATAGTTGCTGAATCATTTTATTTGTCTAATTTGACTCATGTGTGTGACCAGGTAGCGCAACTCATTAAAACATTCATTCCTTTCATTTTCTGGTTGTCATTGACTAATGCTGATAATTCTATAATTAATCATTCTATGTGAAACCTCATTTTGTTTCGTCTCCAGAGAAAATCATGTTAGGATTTCCGCCGTCAGTCTCCGTCACTCGGGATGAGAACCTGAACACATCCTTCGACAGCGGAGGTGTGGGAGGTGGCGGGGTTGGGGGTGTTGGAGGCGGTGGCGGTGGCGGCGGGGGTGTCGGCGGCGGAGGCGGCGGGGTTGTGGGCGGCCTGGGCTGCCCCCTCAATCCGCCCATCATCACCCACACGGCCGCCACGCCCATGGCCACGCCCCAGGGGTCCCCCAATGAGACCAGCGGGGCCAACAAGGACATCAAGAACAACTTGGCCGTGGCCCACGCCTTCGACCTGAGTTCTCTGTCCATCGACTCCATCGACAAGTCATCGGTCAGTGGCCTGTTGTGTCTCTGTCTACAGTGGCCTGTTGTGTCTCTGTCTACAGTGGCCTGTTGTGTCTCTGTCTACAGTGGCCTGTTGTGTTCCCATCTCCAGTAGCCTTTTGTGTCTCCATCTAGTGGCCTGTTTTGTCCCCATCTACACGGCGGTCCCGGCCGAAGCAAATCCCGATCAGACGCCACAAGACAAGCTCAATCAAAGACAATGAATTAATATGACCTATATATATGAGATATTATGTTAAGCATCTCATCTAAACGTGTATGGAATGTGAATGAACCCTGCGACTTTATACTACCCGAGCACCTTAACAATGCCTACTATATAATGTCTCCCACGTGACAACGTCCATATACTCGGAAACTCCACTTCTTTCCAGTTTCCATGGCGACGGGCTCTGACACTCATTATTCATCTTTTTTTTCTTCTTTCCTGTAATTTTCAGTCGACGCTAAGCGTGCGTGGCGCCACCCCCCGGCCGTCGCCGAAACTACACCGGAAAGAGAGCCAAAAGGGCAGGAGTGGCTGGCTTAACCGCTTCCGCAACCAAGAAGACAGTAAGAGCCTGGTGGACAGCCAGTCAGACAGCGCCGACGAACAGGAAGAAGAAAACAATAGACGACCGTTGCCAGGGCGACGGAGCTCGTTCAACAATTATAGGTAGGCTACACACGTGGGCCAACCGTGACCGAGTAATTATTACCATTTCGGTGTAAAAAATTTAACCAGTTGAACAAATGTTTCTTTGTACAATGTAATTAGTGTAGTTAAAGTGATTGTGCCAACTATGAATAATAATTATGTCAAGAGGGTCGTTCTCTCTGTAGAGTATATACTCTCATACTCATATCATCTAAGTGGAACGTTAAACTACATGTCTGAATTTAGTTGTAGAAATTGTGGACACCAATAGAAACTTACATACTTATAGCCAGCACTAACATTACCTTGTTTAAGGATAGACACTTTCATCTTAACTTTAGCAGTTATTTATATTTATAAACATTGTCTTCAAGCACTACCATATAAATATATGTAAACAAATAAATATAAATACGTTATATATATTAAACCAAAAACGAAAAAAGGTATAATGATGTTTAGTTGGTATCTTCTGCTCGGTTTGACCAGCCTAATCATGGTTCATAGTTCATAATCAAGAGTTTCCTTTGTCATGCCATGGATTCGCCTTGCGGAAGCGCTCGATCTTGTAATTAGATAACGACGCTCTGATTACAGACCTTTCGCTTGTCTGGCCCGTTCAAGGGACTGGCTTCCTGCATCAATGTAAAATGAAGCAGGCGACGAGTCATTATGGTGCCATAATCTAGCTGCGTGGATTTGGATCAGGGATTAGGGCATTCAGTGGATTATATACCTGGATCCTTGCCCCGGAGTTAGGTGTAGAGTAGGAGTCAATCTGTCATTGTCTTATCATCTCAGCGCTACCACTCCCACCCTCCACCCCTTATTATGACAAGCTGTAATAAATGTCTTGAGAGACAATCTATTAGTGGCTTGACCCTTGCTAATGATCCACGTGGCTGTCCAAGGTGACATTTTGTGTTACGCCCGATCATCACCGTCATGGTGATCATGTCTTTGTGGTCCTCGTCATGGTAATCATGCCTTTGTGGTCACCGTCATGATAATCATGTCTTTGTGATCCTCGTCATGGTAATCATGCCTTTGTGGTCACCGTCATGGTAATCATGTCTTTGTGGTCACCGTCATGGTAATCATGTCTTTGTGGTCCTCGTCATGGTAATCATGCCTTTGTGGTCACCGTCATGGTAATCATGCCTTTGTGGTCATGTCATGTCTTTGTAATCATCCGCGAGCGCTTGATTGTTCTTCCTGACACCTTAGGACACATTGGTCCTATCTGCTCGGATATTGGTCCATCGTTGTTCTTCCAGTGAGGCACGTTCTCTGCGATCGTTCTTATCTTATGGCATGCCATGAACGACAGTGGCGCCATCTGGCAGTCTTCCTTGTACCAGTGTGTCTCAGTGAAGTATCCTGCCTGCTCCACGTATTGGTCCTTCACTCGATGGTTGTTCTCTGTCCTTACCCGTTCTATACTAACACGTGTCGATGGAGACTACCAAGGTCATGCAAGGTCACTCTGCTGAAGAAGAATCCAGGCCCCGTTAATACGTGTTGATGGGTGTGTTGGAAGGCTCGTGCACCCAACCCGCGACCAGTTGGGGACGTGCGCCTAAGAGGCAATTATTGTCCCCAACAAGATTGGGATTGTGGCTGCGGAGAGGCGAGGCGATGAGAGGCGAGGCGAGGAGGCGAGAGATGCCGAGATGAGACGAGAGGCGAGGGGAGGAGACGAGAGGCCAGGAGGAAGGGGTGGAGGAAGGGAGCTGGCGCCCGCATTGCACGCCGCCCTCATCCATGTCCCTCTACCATGGCCACGGACAACAAACCTGAATCAAGCAACCAACTCCAACTTCAAGTCAAAACAGCCCCAAACTCTTCTTTCTTTTCTGCCTTCAGTCAATCCATGAATGTGTGGCCAGCCCAGCGCAGTATGGTGCTCGAAGTAGCTAACCCTTTCGAGCCGATGAAAAGTTCCCTGGTCTTTACCAGGACCACGCTAAGCCGTTCGTCGTCACCGCATAGGTAGCCCCTAGGCGTCGCTCCGTATGGAGCGGCCCTGTGACGCGACGTCTCTGGTATCTTGGTGTAGTACAGTCTCTTTGGTTGTCGTGTTGTCGTGGCGGGAGATAAGTACACTACCTTTTCCTTCGAGGTATCCAAGTCCCACGGTTTTCATGGTCTAGTCCAGTATTCCGTATGTATCTTCTCTTCACTTCTCTTGTCTTCGTGCCTCTCTTTACAGGAATTCTGTATGTACTCAGTCACATCATCCTTGTATTTCGACATTTGTTATTATTATTTCAGCTTTTCGTTTCTTGACGTGTTTTCATCCATGTTGAATTTAATCGTGCCAATTTAACTCTGACTCAATGTTTTATTCGCCGAATTGTGCTCTACCTACGTTTTCTCTGCGTGTTTCCTAGTTTCTATATGGTGCGGTAGTTTATCTAGTCCTCTGTCAATCACAACAAGTGACTGTTATCAAGCAAAAAGTTATGACATACGCACTATTTGATCAGTGGAATGCTTGGTATATTCGTCTAATTAAATATAGTGTTATGAACACCTTGTACGCACACATCGTGCAGTATGGTTCTCCAGGCAATACGTGTGTCAAAACTTTTTTCCACTTTTTGAACTGATGTTTATTAGATTTTGCATGTTTTGCTTCCTGGCTGTTTGTCGCTTAGTGCGCTATTTTAATAACTTTTTAGAATTATACATATATCTATATATTAATTATATATTTTGCATTGAAAGATGATACAAAACTTCAACCTTATGCTGCATTGTTTTCATGGTTAGGATGGCTAATGAATGTCATTTTACTGCTACAGTCTTTAGCACCCGAGCAAGCCCCAAACAACATGTGTATGGGATGGATTTTATCTTCCGCTGGTTTGCTCCGTACCGAGCTTTAATCGCAATTGTTTTTTCTTGTCCGGTTTCCTTATATTATCCTCTTCTTTTTGCTTTTTGCCTCACCTCTTTTTTGCTTGGCATCCTCAGCAGTTGCCACCCTACCCGCTTTCCCCCCCCCCCCCCACCGCTTCCATCCCCCACTCTCCACAACTGTCACTTGCTAACACTCCTCATCCGGGTATGCTGTCGGAATGGTCACGGCGCTACGCATGCCCGGGATTGCTTCATGGCCTCGCTTTCAATTAGCCACCCATTTATGGTGCCATCCATAATTAATGAGAATGAACTCGTCCTTTTAGGGAAGAGTAACCCTCTGGGAGACTGCGGGATGGTTCCCTGGGTGGGACCGCTGGGGATAGGGGGGGGGGGGCGGCGGGTAGGGGAGGGGGGTGCGGATTAGCAGACAGCGGGGGGTCTTGTCGATGCGCGACCCCCCTCCTACCCAGTCCCACTGGCCAAGTCAAGTCGATCAACGGCTAATTAAACGTGCACAATTGGGAACAGGTTTATCTTTTCCCCACCAGACATCGCACACATTATCTAGAGAAATTCGAACGGACGCAGGTCCTTCTTGTTGCCCGCTTAGGGGCTGCGCGCCCTGGATTGGTTAAATGGATTGGGATAAAAATCTATTTCGACATGCCTGGGGATACTTAGGATTGTCCTCCATAGCTGGCGCCGTCCGTGCGTGTATTGTTCTGACCTTGGCCCCCAGACTCTCGCCTTTGTCCTGCACCCCGATGTCCCTCTCCTTCCATGGATACCCGCGTCTTGATCCTTAGGGTCTACACAGTGTACCTGGTCACCCTCCGTGTCCTAGGCACACTCCTATATTTAGCTATCGCTATCTAAAGAAAACTTGTTTTCAGAATCTGAATGAGTTGCGGGACGATGTACCAGACACTAGCCACGAAGGCAGACATGTTGGACTGAGATTACTACCCGCCATTACACCTAATTACAGCACAGTAATATCGCACATGTTACATTACAGCGACTGCAATGGCCACGCCCCCTTGAACAATCAAAGAACGTTGAGTCCGCAGTCGTCCGTCAAGAGCTACCACACGTCCTTGAGTCCCAGTCGGGTGCCCCATCACTACTTCAACCACCGGCCGCCGCTCAGCCGCCAGAACTCCTTGCGCAGCTCCCGCAGCGCCGCCTCGCGACAAAACTCCTTCCGGCTCAGTCGGCAGAACTCCATCAACAGCCAGCACACGCTGAGCCCGCAGAACTCGGTGCACAGCCAGCACACACTGAGCCCGCAGAACTCCATCAGCAGCAGCACCCCGCGGGAGGAGTACAAACAGAACAACTTGTCGTCGGAAACACCGACACCCGACAGTAAAGTGGCGTCAGACGTCGTCAAGGAGGAGCACGAGCGAGGCCTTGACGACGACAGCGACGACGGGCTGCCCGTGAGTCATTGCCCTCTACTTGACCCTTGGAGGGCATCATGCAGATGTATTGATATCAATATGGATTTATGAATTTTCTATTGCCTTCAGACCCATACTGCCAAAGCATTTTCACTCAAATTGGCTTAAGATGTACACAACAACAACGGCAAAACATATAAAACTATATTGTTCATTTTACATTTCTTTTTGCGCGTTTGTCTTTATTTTATATAGAAACATAGCGAAGCTACGCCGAACAATGGCGTAATTTAGAGCCATATTATATATATATACATATATAGGTAATGTATTTACATCAATTTATTTCTCTGAGAAGTCAGAGACATTATTTAATTAATAGTCCCCATCTTGGTTCGGGGGCCTCCCTGGTGTAGTGGTTAGCGCACTAGACCGCAGATCAATAGGTCCTGGGTTCGAATCCGGGCTCGGGCACCTAATCTGGGGCATGTTTCATTCCTTCATCCTTCATCGTCTCGGGAGGTTCCTTGGCCCAATTTAGCCTGTATGTGCACAAAAGTGTGGCCTAAAACACCAACATTCCATTCCATCTTGGTTCTCTTTGCAGCCTTGCAACTGCAAGTGGTGGCCGGAGCCCACGGAATACATGAAGAGAAAGCGAAAACTAGCACTCTATATTTTTCCTCCTGAACATAGGTAAAAGGACCATATTTGATGTCAGTACTTTTTGTCCCTGTTTGATAAATTAATATAAACTCCCTTTTAGTAGCGCCACATATCGCCGGCCGATCGAATTGCTATATTAGGCTGAAGTGTTCTCCTTCTAGTTGCGAAATGTAACTTCAGCTGCCTTTCTATACAATTTGGCATTGTTTTCGATACACTCGTTCATGGCTTATTTTCCCGTAAATACCACGATATGCATGCTAACATAGTCTGTAGATGCACGGCATCACCCCGCTGGCCGCGGACACACGGCTCGAGAAGATATCATATGGTAATATCATATCTTTATGTTGCTGTCATTCGCTAGGTGGCGCTTGTGGTGTCAGTGGCTGATAGAACGGAAGTGGTTCGACTATAGCATACTGTTCTTCATCGCACTCAACTGTATCACACTTGCCATGGAGAGACCAGACATTCCCCTTCATAGCTTGGTTAGTGCTTGTTATTCGCTGGCCAAAATAAAGCATTTTAAAGAATTAAGAATGATCAAATCCTAAATGACATGAATATGAAAACAATCCGAACCAATGTAGTTTTTTGATCAAGAACAGTAAAACGGTATATAGCATAGGATATATTAGAAATAACATATAGAAACTTGATCAAGAGAGCCCATTATAAGTACCTATGCGGTCGCTTTCATGGGGGCCTCCTCATCGGTAAAGATAAATTAAGTGACGATAGGCGGACTGCCGACTCAAAAAGGGAAACTAAGTTATTAGACTGTATGTATGTCTTTGGCGTTTTCATGTCGCAATCTTTCATTGTCTCACATGTATTTTTCCCTCTCCTTTCTAGGAACGACATTTCCTTACCATAGCAAACTACGTCTTCACTGTCATCTTTGCGTTTGAGATGGCATTCAAGGTCAGTAAGCCACATTCTGGTGTCTGGCGCTGGCTCAAATCCTTCACCTTTCATATATTATTTAATCCATAATAAGCGTGGGCAAGGCTGAATATGTGTTATTATTTAGATCGGGACATGACCTTGCTAGTGTCATTGACCTTGACTTCCATCATGTCATTGATACGGTCGCGATGACCTTCGTGAAAGAACACGTGCATTTAAGTACGCACAATCTAATAATTATGAACCTATTGCCATTTATCTCCTCGCGTTGCCTTTGACCATCATACATGATCATATTAATCAATTGACCTTGACCTTTATCAATCACCGGCCTTGCCCTTCAGGTGTCCGCCAACGGCTTTCTGTTCGGCAAGGACGTCTACCTGCGCAGCGGCTGGAATGTTATGGACGGCTTCCTGGTGGTCATCTCCCTCGTCGACATCGTCATCTCCATCTCAGCCTCCACCAGTCCCCGGATCTTCGGCATCCTCAGGGTGTTCCGGCTGCTCCGGACGCTGCGGCCGCTCAGGTACGGACCTCAGCCATTCCCGCTTGCTCATAATCCCTAGGACCGAACCGCAGCCATACCGGCTTGCTGGTTGGCTGTTCGTTATTACGTTATTACGTTATTACATGGTCTATATCACAAGTTTAATTTGTCTCTTTCATTTCATTCATTATGTAACCAGAAGTGGTTGTGTCTTTCAGAGTGATCAGCCGGGCGCCCGGGTTGAAGCTGGTGGTTCAGACACTTTTGTCCTCGCTCAGGCCCATCGGGAACATCGTCCTCATCTGTTGTACATTCTTCATCATATTCGGCATTCTGGGTGTCCAGGTAACGTCTCGAGCAGTCTCCGCCCCCCCCCTCGTCTCACTCACTCTGGGACCCACCCGTCAGTCTTATCTCATCAGTAGTGTGTTATGCCTGAACTCTAAACAGGGCCACCATTGAAACTATACGCTTATACCCGCGTGACATGCTATACATATCTGCTTTATCTTTGCGTGATTTGTCAGGTGGCAGGTTGCGAGAGGCTTGCATAATGATCGATTCTCGATAACAGCGGTGTGGGAAATGTTCAGTTTTATTCGAGTCTCTCTCAGGTTTTATGGTGGGTATATTGCAGCATATGTCAACAGTTTCTCATGCAATGTGGTGTGGTTTGTTTTTCTCCCCAGCTCTTCAAGGGCATGTTTTACTACTGTGAGGGTGAGGACGTGGGGATGGTGCACAACAAAACACAGTGTATCAACAAGGGCGTCGGCTACCGATGGGTCAACCAGAAGTATAACTTCGATAATCTAGGCCAAGTGAGTCACACTCAATGCACGCTTTCTAAAAATAATTATCTGTTTATTATATAAAATCATAAAATCGTATTATCTTCTTTGTATCATGATGGCAAAACTGCCATTTTTTTATACCAACTGTAAAAACGCGCTGTCCGTTCTGTGAGATTCACATATAACAGAAAATCCATCTAAGAAATTAAATGAAATGAAATAATTCATCATGCGATAATGATGATAACATTTACGTTTGATATGCCTGTACTTTACATATATATATATCAATCACAAGATTGCCCGGAACGATATGGATTGACATATACAGTCCAACCTCCCTGCCCGATCACCCCCTCTAACCCGATCGCATGCCTAACTCGATCGATTTTTTCCAGTTCCGACGGACGTCTTAGCATTGCAACATTGTGAAAACCTCCTGCTTATGTTGCCAGCCACAACTTTCAGCGTATAACCCGTGTATCGCGCATGTCTCTCCGCAGGCCCTCATGGCTCTCTTCGTCCTCGCGTCCAAGGATGGCTGGGTGAACATCATGTACACCGGGCTGGACGCCGTGGGGGTGGATCAGCAGGTCAGTCGCTCGCCGCTTTAAACACCAGATTATGACAGGATTCTCTGGCGAGGACGCGGGCAAGGCTCCATGATCATTGGGGTTTATCCATGATGTCATTACGGAATGGGGCGGATTACAGTACAGTTCAATAGTTATGTCGGCTCACGATGACGCGTACTTTGAAATGAGCGATACATATATCTATACAAGTAAATGATCTTTTTGGCAAGCGGAACTATGTGTTTCTTTGACATATACCCTGGAGCGTATCGTCATTAAAATACACTTCTGATTACATCGAAATCACCGCATTTATACATGATTCACATACTTTTCAATGATACGCCATTCGCCTTATACTATTGTTGGCTATATGCCATTGGTACCTTGGATAGCTCTGTCTCCGCATTAACACTGGTTACCCTCTGACCGCAGCCTCAAGTGAACCACAACCAGTGGCGTCTCCTCTACTTCATCTCCTTCCTGCTCCTCGTCGGCTTCTTCGTCCTCAACATGTTCGTCGGCGTGGTCGTGGAGAACTTCCACAAGTGTCGGGAGAGTCAGGAGAAAGAGGAGAAAGCGCGACGCGCCGTCAAGCGGGCCAAAAAAATGGAGCGCAAACGGCGAAGTATGAATCAGAACGGCGCAACCGTCATTCACCCGCCAGGGGGCGATCCCGACCCGTCCTTACTTCCTAGTCAAACTTCTACCCCCACTCGTCGTCAGCTTAAACTCGCTGGTTTGTATCGTGTTGTCTCATTGGCTTGGCTTATTTTTGCATGTCACGTGTGTGGGTGTGGGTGTGGGTGTGGGTGTGGCTTTCATGTGGCTTAACGACATTTGTTTTGCTTTTTTTTTTCAAATTAAGCGTCAACAAGTCTTGTTACGGTATTTTAACACTAATTTTAAAGTTGAAAATTCATGGTGCATCTTGGGAATGGAACATTAACAAAGCACGAGATTGTACTGAAAGTTCATTACGAAGACTTATATGTGGTGTATTGGAATGCTTTGAATGTTTATTGACATGGGAGGATAGTACTTGTTGTGGGAGACGTACAATATTATAATGTTTACTCATCATAACAGCCAAGCTTTGGCGACCAATTGATGCATGAGGCAAGTCTCCGTAATTCGAGAATAATTCGCAGCGTTGACTAACACGTTGGCTTCGTCTGACGATGGCAAACAGCCGCTGGACTTAACACTGCTTAATGCGCAGTACTGGGTTAAGCTTATTTGTGGCCAATATATAAACAAAATTGCATTTTGCTTTGATAATTGGGTTGGGTGATAATTGAGTTATAATTGCACCTATAATTATAATCTGGTACAATTACTAGGCATAATTTTGCAACCGTTTTTAAGTAAAAAAATGCTTTGCATTTTGAGTTGTCAACTTAACGTTAAATAGGCACATAGCATGGAGTAGAAAATAAGTGAACAGCAATTAATTTCGTTCATAATTGAGTCCGCCATTACTGTTGCTTCATTTATTTCGCACAATGTAAGGGGAAAGCGTATATATAATATATTATATTTTCCTTCCCACTTTTAATTCGTACGGCAAGGTAAATACCAAAACATGTCTATGTCGCCACGAAATCCCCTTTTATTTCGTCACAATCGTCTACCTCATTATGTTTAAGTTTCTTCTAATTATTGTCTTGTGATTACCAGTTCTTGTTCAATAAGCCAAGCGAATCCACCAATCACAAGCCACGGGGTATCACCCCATATAAACCAACATAACTCTCGTCAATTCAGATACTAAAAACACAATCACTTCTTCGTATCGATGAAAATATTATTCCGGCTTTATTGATAAAGATATTAATATGTGGCTTGTGTAGGTTCCTCAACTGTTCTCTATCTTTTTATCTACGTGTTCTTCGAGTTCCGTCTATGGTCGTCCACGGGAGTCCCCCCCCCCCCCCTGCCCTCCACCCTCCGCCCCCCCCCCGCCCAGTCCAAGCAATCCGTATTGATATATTGAACCGCGATAGACGAACCACGTGTTCGGGAATGGATACTGACAGATTGACCGTGGTTTGGCATGTTTACGCGGATTGCGGGAATATTTACTTGGAGAATGGACACGTTTACATGGAGAATGAAATTGTTTACATGGTTAATGGACATGTTTACATGGATATCAGGCATGCTGACATGCAAATTGGACAAGTTTTTGTGCCGTAAAACGGAGTACATTCACTGAGAGTGCCTCACATGGTTGATGTGTGGCAGACTAAGGCATGACTGCATCACATGGGTACGCCTTGAGTGTGGAATACCTTTGAGTTGATCTACTAAGTGGTTCGATAAGATTGATGAGAATGATAATAGTTGGTTAACTGCAGTTTGAACTAGGCCATACAATAACTCGTAACAGCGTTATGTTATGCATCAGGCATTAATAATTTGAGACATTTATTGCATGTTAATTAATGCGGTCGACGTTTGCATAGATGACATTTTGATTTAGTAACTATTGTTAAGTGTTGGACTGTTACACAGCGTAGCATTGTAGATATCGCCTTGTGTAAGGTGTCTACGTCCATTCATGAAGATCGTTGACTGATTGCCGTGCCTGGTCTGACCGCTTCCTACCCACAGAGATGAGAGAGCCGCCATATTGGTCCAACTATTCCAAGCCACGACTCTTCATCCACACCGTCATCAGCAGCAAGTACTTTGACCTTGCCATCGCAGGAGTCATCGGTCTCAATGTGATCACTATGGCTCTCGAGTTCTACATGATGCCAGATGTAAGCACCGCTGTGTACCTTCCCAGTGACATTAAACACGTTTCTAAATGCCTATATTCTGCTTTGTGGGGACTGCAACTTAGTTTCAGATTTTGAAAAAAGATGCTAAAGGACATGTCTGGCAGAATAACCTGAAACCGACAACGGGATGAAATTAATTTTCAAGCAAATATTTCTTTGCATCATATTGCATCATGTAAACTATCATATTGTATCATGTAAACTATCATATTGTATCATGTAAACAATCATATTGTATCATGTAAACTATCATATTGTATCTTGTAAAATATCATATTATGAAGAGCGAAAGACATTCGTATTGGCACTTAATTGATTCCTCAGCTGTTATGGAACTATAAATACTTGATCTCTGATAGGTTACTTTGGATTTTTAGCCAGTAAACTGTAGGAGCAGCCTGTGATTAATAGGACAGGAAGAAGAGAATGAATTAATTCACACCTATTCATGGCCTATCAAATTCAGTTTTCAAGACAGCGTAGTTTGAAGGATATCCAACGATTTGTTCACTAAAATTAGTCTTTTATTGATTCGCGTATACGGCAAATATCGCTGTATCCATGGTCGTTACCTCATGGTTTCTTTCTATTTTACTTGCAGACCTTGCAGTTTGCGTTGAAGATTTTCAACTTCTTCTTCACATCGGTCTTCATCCTGGAGGCTGGGGTCAAAATGGCCGCTCTGGGTTTCATGAGATACATACGAGACAGGTATACTATTATATTATATAATTATTAAATTATTACGAAATTATTGGCCTTCAACTATGAAAGAAAGCCGCAGATTCATACTGTGACGTCATCATTTGTTGTCTCCGCATACAGATGGAACCAGCTGGACGTTACCATAGTGATCCTGTCCATCGTGGGGATATTTCTGGAGGAAATGAAGTCTGGTATCATTCCGATTAACCCTACTATTATCAGGGTCATGAGGGTGTTACGAATAGCAAGAGGTAAGCAAAAGTGGCCTTAACACCCGAACCATGATCCTCTGTCCTGATCCATTAATTTAATCGACATCATATTGATTTTGGCTTTTATTACATATTTTTCACTGCAAGTTCTGAGCCTTTGAACAAGTATATCAGATTAAAACCTTCTATTTTCAATTGATATGGAATTAATACATGTTAAATTGTTTTCATTTGTTACATATGTCAAATGCCGCTGGCACAACAAGTATAGATTATCAACATTTAAATCGTAATCGTAAAAGCAGGAAAAATGGCATAGAGAAATAAACGAAAAATTATATAATCCTATCGTTGAGTTTGGTATCTTAATGCCTTGCTAACTGTGTATACTAAGTTCCAGTATGAGCCTCATTGTGCCTCAATGATGATCACGGATAGCGTGTTTAGTCTATATCTTGGTGTCTCTCCGCCAGTGCTGAAGCTGCTGAAGATGGCCAAGGGCATCCGTGCCCTGTTGGATACCGTCATGCAGGCGCTGCCCCAGGTCGGCAACCTCGGTCTCCTCTTCTTCCTCCTCTTCTTCATCTTCGCCGCGCTGGGTGTCGAGCTGTTCGGCCGTCTAGGTGAGTCACCCGCAGACGCGCAGACCTGCCACAGACAGTCATGGCCACAGACCCGCCGACCCACAGACCGCGGACTGGCATAGCCATAGACAGACCACAGACCATAGACCAAGCATAACCATAGACAGACCATGTACCAGCATAGCCATAGACAGACCAGCATAGCCCTAGACAAACCATATACCAGCATGGCCATAGACAGACCACAGACCAACATAGCCATAGACAAACCATATACCAGCATGGCCATAGACAGACCACAGACCAACATAGCCATAGAAATACAAGCATAGCCATAGACAGACCACAGACCAGCATAGCCATAGACAGACCACAGACCAGCATGGCCATATAGCCATAGAAATACAAGCATAGCCATAGACAGACCACAGACCAGCATGGTCATAGACAGACCACAGACCAGTATAGACAGAGACACACCATATACCAACATAGCTATGGACAGACCAGCATAGCCATAGACAGACCATAGACCAACATAGCTATAGACAAACCACAGACCAACATAGCCGTAGAAATACCAGCATAGCCATATAAATACAAGCATAGCCATAGACAGACCACATACCAGCATGACCATAGACAGACCATACCAGCATAGCCATATAGACAGACCACAGACCAGCATAGCCATAGACAGACCATACCAGCATAGCCATAGACAGATCATACCAGCATAGCCATAGACAGACCATAGATTAACATAGCTATAGACAGACCACAGATCAGCATGGCCCATGTCCTTCTTCGCAAAGAGTAGGGGGCTCCACTCTCCCTTTCTTCTCTAATTGACGCGATATGAGCAAAAGTGGTTAAAGCGTCCTGAATAAACAACCAACCATAGACATACCAACACAGCCACAGACAGACCACAGGCCATTTTAAGCAGCATAGCAAAAGACTAGCACAGAACATTCCCTCTCTCTCTCGTTCTCTGTCACTATACCTGTTTCTTCTCTTCTGATGTCTGCATCTCTCTATGTTCCTAGTCCACTCTCTCTGTTATATCGTCTATCGGCTCGCGGAAAGACTTTTCTCTAATTCTTGCTCTCCGCCGTTTCCAGAATGTTCGGACAAGAACCCATGTGAAGGACTAAGCAAACACGCGCACTTTCAAAACTTCGGCATTGCGTTCCTCACGCTGTTCCGTGTAGCCACGGGTGACAACTGGAACGGCATCATGAAGGTAAGAGAGCCAGAATATATATCTATATCTTACCCTTAAAAGTGTAATTGTTTGTGTTACCAATTAATGTATTATTTAGCACAGTAATGTAAACAATTCTTGGAAAATTATTTGCTAAATTCTTAACATCATCACGAAGATAAGTATATAAGG
This sequence comes from Arenicola marina, assembly GCA_964019135.1. Classification (NCBI taxonomy): domain Eukaryota; kingdom Metazoa; phylum Annelida; class Polychaeta; family Arenicolidae; genus Arenicola; species Arenicola marina. The sequence continues at coordinate 40,265,679 of OZ025251.1, read as the reverse complement.
CATTAAGAGGATTTTACGACCCAATGTCAATGCCACTCTGGTCATTCCTCTCAGGAAGCAGCACAGACCACATATGTCATTATTATTAACTTTTTTCCTATAGGATACTTTGCGAGAAACGTGCGATTCGTCAGAACACTGTACACGCAACTGCTGCGTCAGCCCTATTATCGCCCCCGTCTTCTTTGTGGTGTTCGTACTCATGGCACAGTTCGTCCTGGTCAACGTTGTGGTCGCTGTGCTGATGAAACACCTAGAGGTAAGAGTGGTGGAGTCTGTAGTAGCCATAGGTGACTAATATCATATATATATATATATATATTATATATCACCATCATATATGTATATTATACATATATGTATGAATATATTTGAAATATAATATATAATTTTATATAAATATATAATAGCTTAGCTCGTGTTATCATTACAGATCGTGTCACTCCAAATTGTAGACCCCATGTTAGCCACGTGCATGATTTAATCATACCCTTCCTTTAACGACACTCTCTGGCTACCCACCACGCAGGCTACAACGTATACTGTGCAACCCAGACATGCATATATAGTTACTATATGACTATAACTACATCGCTACATGTTGTGTAGGAGTTTAATCCACCATTGTTTTATCAATATATGTATATAGTTCTTGCATATATATATATATATATATTCCCGACCTATAAAGTCAACAGCACTATGACTGACTGTCATGGCGAAGTGTTGTATACACGTGTTCACAGGTATCAAGAAAGCCACCCACTACCCATAACACCCACCCACCCAGCCCCACGCTCGCCTAGCTGTGCTACCATTACATTAATATATGATATGTATATGGTGTACTACCCCTCGCCGTGGCTCCGTATAACGTTGAACCTGTGTCGATGTGGTAGGCCGCCTATTTACCCGCGAGTTAAGCTCTGTGGTGTGCCTGGCCTTTAGTGTCTGATTGACATGCCGTTAAATGCAGACTTGCTACGGATCGATACCATTGTGTTGTTAGTACTGTCTCGTGTGAACGTCGTGTTTGCTTCAACTACCCCAATTATCGCCCCCCCCCGTCCACCTGTGACTACATACTCCTCCTCGTAATATGTGACGTGATGGCGTCCCCCAGGCCCCCCTCCCCCCACTCTCATCAGCAGTCAGTACGTTAAGATACACAATCTGCGTTGCTACTTGCGCCCACCTACTTACGCCATATATTTATCGTCCGTTCGAATAATGAATACAAACTACAACTTTAGAACTTCCCGAAATGAATATCATTAGATATAACTCTCACATTGTATGGGCTAAGGCGTCGGGAACGTTTAGGTCCGTTGTAGGAATGTATGTCTTCTCTGTAGGGTACAACAACAGTACGACAAACACTGACCTCATTCAAGTGCATCAGATTAGTATTCCTTATTTTTTTTCAGAATAACAACCTCGACACTCGTAATCCTACACAATGTCCCATTTATCGGTGCGGGAGAATGAGATATTATTTTTTATTAAATATGCAAATCGATGCCCGTAAATCGAGACCATATGGCTGTCGTAATTAGCAGAAGCACGTTCCATCAAGTACTTCTAAAATAACGAACAAAGTAAAGTAAATGCCCAGACTGCATTGTAAACAGAAGATGATCTTTTTCGTGAAGACGAGCGTTTCTATTTGATTTCATTTATTTATGTCATACCATGTTCTCGTGCTCAGTACTTAATCCCTGAGCTGATATATCTTTTTTCTATTTGAATTTGTTTATTGTTTTGTAATTGATTCATAGTTATACGCGTAATAAGATTGGCGTATCGCATTATCTTGAGTTGTTTATAACGACGACAGCATAATTAGTGTGTCAACAACTGACAATTAACACACACCAAGTATTTACAAAATATTCGTGTTGTCTGGGACGTCAGGAGATGACCAACCGTGTTTCATGTTTCATTTCTACCCTTATGCCTGTCCCTTATGTGTTGATGGAGAATGATTATGTTTGGGCTGCCGTCGGTTTGTAGGAGGCAAAGGAGATAGAGCAAGAGAATGAAGCCATGGCAGACTATGACGAAGATTCCGAAAACAAGGTATACACAACCAAAACCCCATATGGCATGACGTCACGGCTGGTTCCCATTTGGCATGACGTCATCACTAGTAGCGGATGGTAGCGGTCTTTTTGCCTTCTCTCCCCACCACTCTCGGCTAAGATCAGATGAGACGCTCGAGGCGTTGCTGCTATAATGTTCGGGGAACTCATCACCGGATTTCACGTGTGAAACAGCGTCTGTTTGTGGTTTGTCACAGTCTCACTATGTGACGTAGCTTAGTCGTATATTGCCCCCTTACCAATGCCTGTCATTTTTTTTTCTAGCGGGACTTGCTGGTCTCCCAACTTTGACATTGAATAAGCTATATAGTGCAATAGATCTTGCCACGTTTTGTGCATTCGAAACTTTGTATCGTCGTCTAGGTATTAAATATGTGTCCATATACAGACAGGCCTGTTGACAATCATCCTCTTAAAAGCCTTGCCCCCAAAACAAGCGCCTTGCCCCCAAAACAGGCGCCTTGCCCCCAAAGCAAGCGCCTTGCCCCCAAAGAAGGCTGCAAGACGGAAGGATGAACAATCCAAGCCTGACATCGGGGCTCCACTCTGTCACACAAAGGAGAAAACCAGAACAGTTGGCCGTGTTCTCATATGTCGTGTCAATGTTTCGTAGTTCTATTGGTCGCCTTGCATGCTAGACGTAACAAATACAATGTTCAAAGTTAATTCTACGTAGATTGTTTTGTGTCAATGGCTGAACTGTGAACCGCCCGTGAGTTGTGTACCTAAGTAATTAAGACTTCTACTTAACGTCGATGGTTCTTAGCACCCTTCTCAGTTACCTGACGCATGGACATGTGTTCAATTGTACTCCAGACGATGTACCCGCTTATTCTATCGCCTTCGGACTCTTCCAATGCTGCAATGACATCCTTGATACCTTGGGCACCTCAATACATTCAAATATACATAACACGTCCTTGTTATAGCCCATGCTAGTTATACTAACAGGCTTTCACCTTCAAGTGTTGCTCAACAATAGGCCAATAGTACATTTAAATAACCCCACTCCTGCGTTAGCGATGCAATGCTAGAGGTCTTCATGGATTCCATACGTGATCGACGTCGTTTCAACGGATGAAACTCGGGTGATATGCATCACTTAATGGCAGATGGTGTGCTAACCAATACACGTTCCATGTTGTTTACAGCGTGTTCTCGGCCCGGATGGCGATCTGTCATATATATATATATGCCTCTCCGTTCGCTATATCACCACGCTAAGTGACGACTAAACGCCGAAGTTGTTTCTGTGGTCTTACAGACGCCGATGCAAGAATGTGAGGATTTTGTTCCAAAATTAACTAGGTTACTAAACTGGTGATGCCACCATGACGCCCCCGAGACGCCACCACGACGCCGCCAGGCCTACCCCGCTCTGTCTGACATAGCATCATGATTACTTGGCAAGACAAGATATCGCATTATTGTCTGTGTTGTTAAACCATTAACTGTCTTGCATTCCTCTTTCCTCTTCTACACCACACATCTCCGTCCCCCTTCGCATCCATCTGGCCCACCCACCCCTCCTCCCCTGCCTCTCCCGCTATCTCTACCTCTGGCCTCCGGCGCCCGCCCCGCCCCACCCACCGCACCCCCGCGCCGGCTCACTCGCTCGCTCACGTGGCAGGACGGCAAGGCACATTTCGATGACTCCGATGACGAGGACGAGGACGAAGGTGATGCGGTGGAAGAAGACATGCAGGAGGTGGATGTCGAGCTGCTCCGCGAGGCGACAATGGACGACGACGACGACACGTCAGACCACTCAGACCTGTCCACCCCCCTGCCCCACCGCCGGCTGTACTCCCCGCTCAGTGCCCCGGACGGCTACCGGGCCCTGCTGACCCGCCGGGGCCTGACCGCCTGGAGGCCCCCCGGACTCGGCCGCTGGGTCCACCTGTCCTACTCTGTCAGCGCCCTCGTGGTTCGTGCCTCGCCACCATACAACGCCTGCAGCAGACGTCACCTGCCGCATAGATATCGGTTTCCTTCTGTACTTGTTTTCTCCATTTTAATTCTGTTCATGAAATCTACGTTTGGCGCTTTCACGCACGCACTGACTGCACTTATCCCTCGTCGATTGATCACGTTTAAGTTATTGGGTTTTGTTTTCTTTTTCTTCATAATTTAATGCTAGTGCGTGATTCATATTGATAAATATCAATAACCAATTAGCACACTATAATGTAACCTTATAGCTGACGGTCTTGCCGTTGTCTTTTTCGGGTGTATCGGGAATGAATCTTCCACAAAATTCCCTTGTAAGGTCACAATATTTAGGTCCAAGCTATGAGGTCAAGCGCTTTCTGTTCTGTTCCGCTGAGCGGTTTAGCCCACGAAGACGCTGGGACATCATAACACATGCGCTGCTATTCCCGATAGACACGCTTTCCTTGCTCTCAAAATTACGTTGATCAAGTTTTGTGCAGATTAACTATTTGTGCGCAATATTACGGAAGGGAAAACAATGAACATTAAATATCACATGTATTAATATTATACCATGATATATCTATATTACACAGACAAAACTATAATATATATATTCTTTTGTTTTACGATTTTTCCGTATTTTATCACGCAACACAAACAATTAACCTCTTGTCCTACCCACTGTTTCACTTTCACTAGACGTCGACCGTGTCGCGTCTCTTGACCTTGACGGGGGCAGCAATAACGCGCGGTCCAAGGTCATCGAATCACTGCGCAGCTTCCAGCTTTCCTACTATTTTGTTTTATATTTATTGGTAATTGATTGATGTCACCACTTTTATCTCTTGCAGCTTGCTGCCGTGAATGTATTCTTAGTGGAGCTAAACGCTTGGAGCCGTAGTTCTGTAGAACGATGTACTTACTAGCTGTCACCTAGGAAACATCTAGACCAGTCGTCAGCAACGTGTTCTTTCCTGTCGAGAGAATCTCGTTGTGTTGCTAGAAAACAGCCCATCTGTTCTGCTCGGCGATATCAGTCTCATTCAAGCTAAACAATCCATCTATAGATAGGAAGAGCGACAGTTAAAGTATCAATATAAGCCTTGACTGCCTCCACAATGAGGGTCCGCATCCGGGTGATGTATTTTGGCCCAAGGGGGAGTTGTTTATTGGATCGTTAAGTCCCTAAGGTATCGATGACTGTGACTTGTATCGCCTGGCGTGGGGGGTTGTGATGCATAGCGTATGCTTTATTTGACAAACATGTCTATCGGTTCCCATTATACGTGTCCTTTTACTTTCAGTTTAACGATACTCGATGATTACTAACCATTCACCCTTGTTTTTTTGTTGTTGACATTTTAATCTCGTGACGTTGACTGTGGCTGATATTTGACCTATTGATGACTCCGTGGACATAGCATGGTTAATGATTCACGATTGTTAAATTTATGGGTGTAAGAAACAGTTATGGTTAAAATGGCGAGTGCGTCGCGTATTAAGTTATGAATACATACCTTTAGACCCCTAGAGAGACACGCTTCCCGACCCCAGCTGGGTAGAAGGGGGACCGGGGGGGAAGGGGGACCGGGGGGAGTGGGGACTCCCGTCCAGGTTTTCAAACCCTGAACCTGAAATAGGCCATTTGTAGGGAAGGATAAACCAAGTCAGGGCTTGACTAAGTTTTAGAACTGGGCTAAACATGAGTGACTTTTGATTTCATGTATTATTCATTAAAACTGTTACCTAGCTCATAGCTCGTACACGACGGTCTAGCTATGGGATGTAACTAGACGGTAACAGACGGAATATTCATAGACGTTGTGAACTGCCATCTTATATCCACCGTCTTGTCAAGCCATGAGTGCGTTAGTTGGTCACTTCCTGTCCACGTTTTGTGTCCTTCAAAGGACGTTGTCTGCATGGTTCACCTGGGATAATATTTGCATTTCAGCATCGTTTTTAGTTCACTACATTCAAAGCGATTGCTTTCTACTTATTATTATATCAGCGATATATCATTTAACTGGAAGAGGGTTGATTTAACAGTCGTTTTTGTTCGACGCTGAATGTCATTCTGTAAGATAATAACATGATATCATATTGGGTTCTCGGAAAGATATATAATTTTATAACTTGGTTAATATATCACTGGATTTTCATTCGTTGGATGTTGGTAATTGCAGGAATCTAACAAACAAATGGACGACGAGGGTGAACTGGAGGCCGAGGTTCAACGAGAGTTGGAAGAAGAGGACGAGAGACCAGACGCGACTTGCGAGGTTCTGGCCATAGCTGCCAAAGAGCCGGACGAGGTAGGTTAGCGGGAAGGTGGCAAGGCTGAGGGCAAAACTGCCTCGTTAAATTAACCGTGCTAAAGCACCGTTTAAATATGGTTTCTCACCTGCCACGGGTAATGATCTATCCGGAGGCTTCAGAACGGGGCGACTGTGAGCTAAAGCCGCACTCCTTGCTAGTTCATACCGTCTGACAGTTTGCTGCAGTTGCTAATGTGTTTGCGTATTTGGTACCTTAGATGCTGAGAAATGGTGACTTCATAATCACCCATATTTTATCATTATTATGCTTTTATTGGCCATGATTATCAGCTTAATTATCGTTTTTGCTATTATCATTAATCACACATTGCATTAACAATATTATCCTCATTGGCACCGTTATCATTATCACCATTATAATCACAAACTTTCGTTATTATCATCCCAAACCTTCGTCTTTATCACCATGATCATCACACATTTTTACCATCACTGTTGTTATCATTAGCACGACTAGCACCATCACTTGTTTGTTGTTGACAGGATATTGAGGACGAGGAGTCTCAGCAGCTGCTGGTTCCCGGCTCCCAACACCTGGAGGCGCCGCACAAGCCAATCTGCAAGCAGACGTCACTTCCGCCCGACTTCACCTTCAGCGTCCGACCCCCGAGTCCGTCTGGCGCGAGGCGCCGCCGTGCGGACATTGAGCGAACTAACTCGCACAACACAGGTATGGCTTTCACCACGTCACATCCCGCCACATACAGCCCGCGACTGCTTATCACACGTCAAAAGTTGTGTTTACCCTGCTGGGTAAGTGAAATAAATAAAATACTGTATAGTAATTTTGTGAAAGAAGATGATACTTCCTATAAGGATGCGATGAGATCTTATATCTTGAAATAACGCCGTTCGGTGTAACGCCGTTCGGTGAAACGCCGTTCGGTGTAATGCCGTTCAGTGTAACGCCGTTCAGTGTAACGCCGTTCAGTGAAACGCCGTTCAGTGTAACGCCGTCGGTGTAGCGCCGTTCAGTGTAACGCCGGTCAGTGTAACGCCGTTCAGTGTAACGCCGTCAGTGTAACGCCGTTCGATGTAACGCCGTTCAGTCTAACGCCGTTCAGTGTAACGCCGTTCGGTGTAATGCCGTTCAGTCTAACGCCGTTCAGTGTAACGCCGTTCGGTGTAACGCCGTTCGGTGTAATGCCGTTCGGTGTAACGCCGTTCGGTGTAACGCCGTACGCCGATCCATTTAGCGCATGGGGTGTTTATTATTCCACAAATATCAGTACATTTATAACTGTCTATATTACTCAGTCCTTCTGAACTTCCGGGGCCTCATTATTATCAGCATTTTTTGCTTACTTGTACGGTTAAAAATACGTCATTTCGATGTATGCTTAACGCGTCGTTATTTCCACATTGTTAATGTAGTTTACAATTTCTATAACACACGTTTGCACTTTTCTCATGATAGCTTCAACTGACTGAGTATTGCACAAGTTTGCACAAAGCACTCTTGCTTGGTAGATATTAGTCATTAATAGCAGGTGAGCTTTGCTCATTCTATTATCCTTTGGCTTATTACTAAGTTATGTTCCATAATTTCTTGCAATGCATCATTTGGCTAAGACATTTCACAGTAGAGAACTTTCGAATGTTTTCACTTTAATTTTTGCTGCTCCGTTCAATGCTCTATCAGTTTTTTTTAAATCAATATTCATCGTAGCTTCCGTGTAACCGTTGAGAACATGATATAGCTTCGCATTGCCCTCAATTTTCAGGTCAAAGCCTCTATTTAAATCTCCCGTTAATCAAAATAGGTCAGTTTCGTGGACAATTATTCCTTGCTATTGTGACTATATGTAGACCATACGTATTTTTAAACTGACCCTTTATTGTGTCATAGCCCATGCCACGTGTGGGGGCATGATCACGTGGTTTACGGTCTCGATGTCTATACTGTCGTGACATCCTTTCGTTATTGTATATGTTGTCGCAATGTTGTATTAGAGTATTAACGTTCTTCGTACAAATAACTGAATTATACCTAAATACTTTCCCCGAAGACATTCCAAAATCTGTCGTCTTGTTTCTTGTTCTCAGATGCATTTGTAGTGTTCAGTAATCTAAATAAATGTTCTACCTGGCGCGATAAGTTAGTGGCATCAAGCAAGGCAGTGATGAAATAACTCGATTTGCTTGCTCGCTTGTTGTGATTGTCTTAGGCACTCCCATGCCTGTGATATGTACATGTGATGCGGCATTTAATGAAATTAAATAAATGTAAGTAGTTTAAATATACTACCGTGGTATAGACAGTTAGCGCAGTTCCACGTCTTGTTCCCACCAGTACCTCCAACGATGAACATATAAAATACAGTGAACAATGCATTGATATAAACTAATATGGAATTACTTTTTTAATAAAAGTTCAATGACACGATGACGTTATGACATGATTGATTATATTTCGTAACGCTGCTTACCTGATTTTTGCTGTGATATTGCCTTTTGCTGACATCTGTGGTAGCTTGCACATTATTTTAGTTTATATCTTTTTTGCGGCAATCTGCTTTGTTTTAAAGTAATTAAGCACTATCAAAATAGCTTTTTTTTGCTGCCTCTCTGAACCTTCTGAACTTGGGTATTATGCATCCACCCATACCTTGGCATCCGTTCCAAGGTCAGCGCAAGGTCGGCGTCTGTCAGCGTCTCACCTAAGGTCAGTAGCTGTCCCAAGGTTAGCGGCTGTCTCAAGGTCAGCGTCTGACTCTAGGTCAGTAGTTGACCTAAAGTCAGCGTCTGTCCCAAGGTCAGTGGCTGTCCCAAGGTCAGTGGCTGTCCAAAGATCAGCGTCTGTCCCAAGGTCAGTGTGTCCCGAAGTCAGCGGCTGTCGCAAGGTCAGTGGCTGTCCCAAGGTCAGTGGCTGTCCCAAGGTCAGTGGCTGTCCCAGGGTCAGTGGCTGTCCCAAGGTCAGTGGCTGTCTCAAGGTCAGTGGCTGTCCCAAGGTCAGCGGCTGTCCCAAGGTCAGCGTCTGTTCCAAGGTTAACGTATGTCTCAAGGTCAACTGCCGTATCAGAGCACGTTCGCCAGTCGCAATGTGATACCGCAATGTTGGCGCGGTCCACTTCGTGTAATTAAGTATCATGTCTTTCCCGCATATTGCTTCCAGACCCCGGAGTGACGCCTGGAGCCATTGAGATCCTGATTCCGGCCGAGATTTTGCCGCCAGAGCTGCCCTCGGCCCCCGTCCTGGCGATATCCACCTCGGAACTGGTCCAGGGGCCGTCGACGTCCCTCGGGGTGCTGGGCGTCGACGGGGAGCCCCCCAGCCTGACCCCCGGCCTCCTGGGCCGCCGACCGGGCACCCCGCGCCCCCCGGGCCGCAACCTATTTGCCCGACAGGACGCCTTGGTGCTGAGCAACAACAGCTCCCCCAGCACGTCCCCGATGGTACAGAGTCCGGCCTCCCCCCGGGACGACGGACAGGGCTTCTTCCTCCCCATTGCTGCCCCGTCCCCCTCCGCCCAAGCCTCGGGCTCCAACCCCGGGCCGGTCGGGGACTCCTCCAGGCTGTCCCCGGACTGGGGCAGTCAGACCCGCGAGGGGTGTTGTGATGGCGGCAGGGGGGCGGCGGCGGCAACCCCCGGGGCGGGGGGCGGCGGCGGCGGCGGCGACAGCATGGCCAACCTGCGCCGCAGCGAACCCAACGTGCGCTGCGCCTCCCCCCAGGGCGGCTACCCGCTGGCCATGGACACCAACCCCGTGTACCTCCGCCGTCAGCCCAGCCCCATGCGCCAGCACCACCCTCGCCACCACCACCCGCGCCACCACCAGCACGGCCAGGCGGCCGTCCAGCGAAGCCGCTCCCTCAAGCTGACCGGCCGCGACGACTGCGGCTGCGCAGTGAAAGCCAAGAAGACGTGCTGGTCTCAGCCGAACAGTGACACGGACCTGAGTATGTTCGACCCTCTGTCTCCCTCCTCCCGGTCCCCCGAGCCGGCGCAGACCTCTGTGTTCGCGCCGCTGGAGGACGGGCCGCCCGCCTACACCTACGGCGACCCAGACCCCGACCAGCTGCCGGCCTCCGATCCCGAGTGGGACACCGGCGACGGCGGGGACGACTGGGACTGCGACGCCGAGGTCAAGCGAATCACGCAGTACGACGACGAGAATAACCACCCCACCGATGACGTCACTCATGACGTCACTGACAACGCCGACTATGAGGATGATGAGCGGTTCCACGGCGGCCCACAAGGGGGCACGCTCGGTGAGCGCGGCGGCGGCGGCGGCGGTGGCTACAGCGCTGCCCCCTGCCGGCAAAGCGATGACTTGGACACCACGACATTGGTTCACATTCCACTGCAACACTCGCCGCCCTCATCAGATGAGGAGTGGAAGGGGCGATCCCCGCTGGACAGTGGCGCCTCTGGTGGCGAGGAGGAGGACCCCGAATCTGACGAGCGCGCCAGGTTGATGCCTGACAGGCTGGGTCCCGGCAGACACCCGCCCCACGACCAGCAGCAGCAGCAGCAGCAGGGAACGCCCTCTCAGGGTGACAAGTCTCCGCCAGAGGGCACCTCGGGCGGGGGTCACGTGGATATCGGCCCCTCGCGGCCGACTCAGGGACGGCGCCACCGCGGCGGCGGCGGCAGCGGCGGGGGGCAGGGGCGCAGCTGCAACGGCAACGGCGGCCGGCCCCACTACGCCATGACCCCGCTACTGGACAACCGGCGAGGCTCTGACCCCGCCCCGCCGCCCGCCTACCTGACCCGCTACCCACCTCAGCTGCACGGCCACCACGACCCCAACGAGGACGAGGAGGAGGAAGAGGAGATCGACGTACCAATCAACACCGCATTCATAGACGAAACGGCACCACTGCGGCGCCGTAAGAACAGCTACGGTGGCGGCGACGTGGACGGGGGCGCGGGACCGCTGGGCGCTGTCAACATGGGCATGATGCCTCTAGGGCTGCTCACTAGGGGGCGCAGCAAGTCGCTGGAGATTGACACGTTTGAGGGCACGCGCGCCATGCTGGGTTCGTGTGAGGACGCTGTATGACGGTAGTCCAGGGGTAGGGTATGGAGAGTGACACGGTGGCGCCACGGCCCCCGCCCGTGGCGTCTGAGAACGACACCACAACCCTCGCCAGTGGCGTCTGAAAACGACACCACAGCCCCCGCCAGTGGCGTCTGAAAACGACACCACATCCCCCGCCAGTGGCGTCTGAAACCGACACCACAGCCCCCGCCAGTGGCGTCTGAAACCGACACCACAGCCCCCGCCAGTGGCGTCTGAAAACGACACTCACCCGTCGACACGACGACACGGAGCAGTAATGAAGGACGGAAAGGCCGTGTGCGCTAAGGCCAACGGTCAGTGTCTCTCAGTGTCGTCTGCCTCAAGGTCGGCGTCTGTCAGTGTCGTCTGCCTCAAGGTCGGCGTCTGGCGGTGTCGTCTGCCTCAAGGTCGGCGTCTGTCAGTGTCGTCTGCCTCAAGGTCAGCGTGTGTCTCAAGATCAGCGTCGCTAAGTCGGCGTCTGCGCCAAGGTCAGTGTTCGCCTGCAGAACAGCGACTGCCTCTACATCAGCATCTGGTTCAAGGTCGGTGCCTAGCACATGGGCAGGTTCTGCCAGACGGTAGTCTGAAGTCCCAGTACAATATTCCAATCATCGAGGAGGCGACAAAGCTGACCGTGTGGGAGCCAAACAGAAGCGGGGTGTGGTATCTACCGCCAGACGGCAACGAGAAGAAGAACTCGTTCTCGTTCTCGTTTTCCACGTCAGAGAAGCAAAGACGTGATCTCACATGACCTCATATAGGAGGACCCAAGGTCAACATCGGCCATGACACGACGTTACCGGGTGTCAAGAAATATGATGACACGTGATCTCTACGAGGCGGGTTCTGACGTCATCACCGTCTCAACCGCCCTGAAAACGACAAACACCGAAACGGTCATCTACGCCGCTTGACCTTGACATTGGATCCCTTGGGTCGGTGGGCCTGGATTTGGCTCCCATCGGGGTCAGTATCTAGAGGGGCCTACCTTCAGCGATGGGACTCGACAGCTCAAATCAAGTGCGCACAAGTAACGATAAAGGACAACAGAAACTCGGGTACCTGGGTTGAATGCAAAGTCTTTCGACAATGGCCTTTGAAACCTGATTGGCCACGTACAAATACCCTTATGAAAGCATATCATTGCGCAAGGCGGCATTAGCCATGGGGAACGCTGCATGTATTGACGGCTGAGGCTGCAAGCTTCGGTGGGTGAGGCAAAGTGGTTGGCTACGTCGCTGCAGGCCGTCAGTGATCCGTACTATAGTTCCACGGCAGTTTGTTTTCTGTTTTCCGTTCATTTGCTATATATTCTGGAAACCTGATACCTTATATGGCTATACAGAGAGATGTTACTATTAAAACAGCACTTGCTTCATCTTGATTTTAGCAGACTGTTGCATATTCATCAGGTCGTGTAATATATGTTATATTATTCTCAGACAAAATGGCGTCCGCCACGTCATGATGATGTAATCATTGCTGCGCTGGAGGTACAAGCACGAAGGCTGTATAAGTACAATTCAAACCTAACATGGAGAAACGTTCTTTAGTCGTTCGTTTGTTTTCTGTTCGGTTTCTTTTTCGAAGTCTTTCAAGATAAAAAAAAAAGTCCGGTATAGGACTTATATCTAGAGGAGTCTTGTATGAGATGTGATAGTGCACATCGTGTACAGATTTCACTCGAGTGTACATTTTAATTGGAGGATATGATATATATATGAGAGTTGCGCACATTTGTCGTCACTAACGATGTAAATATTACAGTCACCAGTGTTATGACAATTGTCTTGTAGTACTTAGAATGCGTCTGCAATACGTCCTGTGATATTGCTAACACTATTAATCTTTTTGAAAGCTACACTTATTTAATTCAGTGTATAAAAATGGTGAGACATATATTCTATATTTTGGTTGTTATACCAGTGTCGTTGTATCCCAGTAGTCGTCTCAACTGCGTTAGTTTATGTTCAATTTCAAAGTCACCACGCTAACCGCATGGACACGTTATGTCAATGTGAAGTGTTATAGTTTTTGGCGAATGGATCTGTAGACACGCACATCATTCTAATGCCCTCTTCTGTTCCTCACTTTAGGAACATAACACGTCCGTGAAGCTCGGACACCACAAATTACTTGATCAGCTACAGGACAAACAAACGCGATTTATTTGTTTCGGCCCCCTAAGTAAGCAGGAACCACCCCAACTGTAACGATGTACGCAACTACCTGAAAGTGGCCAGCGGTTGTACATGTCATGTGGGCTTCATTCTAAGGGCAACCCGACTGGGGTGCTTGGTACAGAACCCGGTGAATCAGTAATGTTACATTGCAGCGTGTCGCATTGAAAGTGTGCGAGAAATGCCTGGACATTGACTGACGGCAGTGATCGAACATGTGCTTTCAGTTTCGTGCAAAAAAAGTCAATCTACAGGATAACTTTGATGTTCTTTCCCACTTTTAGCGAAGAAATCTGTGAGTGTGTCTACAGGTGTCTGACATGTGTCTCATAGCCCCAAGTCGGTTAACAAAGGGGGTGTCGCATCTCGGCCCAACCGTTTTAACGGATGTAAGTTCGTGGTAGTTCCTAACGGCTGTAAGTGCGTGGTCGTTTTAACGGTTGTAAGTTTGTGCTCGTTATAACGGCTGTAAGTTCGTGGTCGTTTTAACGGTTGTAAGTTTGTGCTCGTTTTAACGGCTGTACATTTCGTGGTAGTCTTAACAGCTGTAACTTCGTGGTCGTTTTAACACTAAATTCGTGGCCGTTTTAACGGCTGTAATTAAGGGGTCGTTGAGTAATTCAACTGAGGTGTCAAGGTACGGAGGTGTTTTGCGCTAAACCCCCATGACGCATGTAATTATTACTCGTGTATATACTGTTAATTTGTATGATAGAGGTTTTTAAGAAATCACTTTACACAACTAGGCAGGAAGTATGCAAGCACTTCACTTCTAATTCTTATCATGTCGTTATCTCCGTGTTGTGAGTAAAGAGTGGTGGCCTGATGCAGCCGGTCTGTTATTTATTACATTCATTAATTAGGTTTCTTTTTGTTGTTCGTGAAATTATCAACAGTCTAAATGACCGTGTCGTAAATTAAACTGAACGGGTCATTTGTTTGAAAAAGAAACGCAAATTGCACTAAAAGCCGAAATTCTCTTGAAGCTTTACTTGCGAAATTTTGTCTTGGATGCAGTATCTTTGAGAATTCTTTTATGCTATATTAATATTGAATTATATTAAGTTAACGATCACTGGCTGAACTATAATCCCTGGCTATATTGGATTACGATGTGGGTTATATTTAACTTAAATCACACACGCAGGCTTCTATGCCTGTCTCCATTCTACAGTCGGACCGACCGTCGGACTTTTCTTTCTCACGAGGCTCTGGACTGACCGCAGTGTAGGATATTAGTTAGGCTATAGCATAACAATCCATGACCAGTGGTTGGAAGATATGGGACGACTGCGCTGCTTCGCGCAGGTCTAATGAGTTCTGGACAAAGCCGGACGCCGCTTGTGCAACAAGTCTGGTCAAGGCAGCGAAAGTAATTGAGCGGTACCTCCCCCGCCCCCCCGCCCCGTTCCCCTAACCCCCACCCTTCCCACCGCTGACGACCACTGGCTCTTGAAGACGCCAGTTAGATTGTAATTATAATGTAATAACGCCGTGACATCCGGAACTACTTTCTTATAAGACATTATGCCACCACGGCGCGAGGTCACAAGGGTAGGCGTATGCTCTCCGTAACCACGTGATCAATTGCTACGCGTTAATGGGGGATTCAGCTGACCTTTATGACCGATATGTACGGTTGATATGAACAGTTGCACGACTTCAGTTCGACCCGAATCTGCTCATATTTATAGATGGAACTATGGTTCCTGCAGTGGACCTGTTAACATGTGTTTCTTTGTTGGTGAGCCCCGTGCAATATTCCTTTATATCTGTCGTTGATTTCTTATCACTGTTTCGCTAGATGTCGCAATGCAAAGTGCACCATGGATAAACCCTTAATTGGTATTGCTCAAGATAATGAAGTGACATGCAATGATGTAATTATTCTCACATATATATATAAATATGTATGTATGTAAAAATATATATATGTATACTTTTTACGTACATCTTTCCTCGGCCTTTCCGCATTATATCTGGAGTTGATTACAAGTTATCCCTGGAGGTATGTGTTTAAGCGGATTAAGCTTTTGACTATCTTTACGGTGAGAAGCGTCGTTTAGTTAACGTTATTCATAAAACCTCAATGCAGCGACTTTTAGCACAAGAAATTACTTAAACAATTGAATTCAATATCGTTCTGTACTTTTCTTGTCCATTTTTTGTTTCTATTAGGAGTCCATGACAACCATGGAGAGGTTTAGCACAAATTGAGTAACGAGTGTGTGTTGTAGTGCGTGGGAAACGTTGGTAGCACTCGCTGCCGGGTGGCGTGAAGTATGTGTCTTGATGCTCTAATGAATATCATGATTGTCTCTAAACCAGTGAACTTGTGGCTATATATGTGCATATAACCGGCATTAACTTTACGAGCATCTCGGGACAGTCCTTCGTTTCAGTTTTTGCATTTCACATTAAATGGTATCACGATGAATCTTTTCGACTCTCAAGCGGCGCCTTTAAAATTAATAATTTTTACTAATTATTCGTTTTTAGCGTTCCGTAGCTGGTTAGCCATTTAGTCTTTTTCTCATTGCGATTTAGTTAATCGCCGAACTGCTATAACACTGACTATAGTGGGGCTAAGCTCAGTTAACAGCATTGTCACTATTTATTACATATGCTACAAATCGACTTGCTAGTCCCTATGTGCAACTGTCTCCGAACTGGTTTTGGCCCCCACGGTTGTGCTTTTAAAATGCAATGCTTCAAAATGAAAGGATATTGAATTCCAATTCCAATTCCCTATATCATCATGCGCTATAACAACCGGAAGTAACGAATTATGTCTGCTTGTTTTTATCTTATCAACGCGTCCTTTTGTTGTTGCAAATCCCGCTTGAACAGAACCTGAAAGGTGTTTATGTCCTGGAGTCCAAAGGCCGTCAGAGTATGGTGGGAGAAGCGAGCAGAAATATGCCTAGCGAGCAAGTGTTGTGAAGGGCGAGCTGTATCGCTTATCGCCGGTGCATGAGTGGCAGGCAGCAAGTGATTGCAGTGACCGTTGTGACTGATTCCTTGTCTCGTGGTTTTGTCCGTATTTATCAAGCTGTAACAGCCGCTGTACTTGGTGACACCTAGTGACACACCTAGTGGCACCTATAGTGACACCTAGTGACACTTAGTGGCACTTAGAGACCTCTGCAATTACGTCTTTTGTAACATATTGTGGCCGTTTTATTTGATATATTCATATCAGTTGTATTTTAATACCGTGTACATTGGAACACTGAATAAAACTGAGTAAAAATAACATTTTGAAACTCGAGTGGGACTTGCAAGTGAGAATTCAACAAATAAGGTGAACAAATTCTGCAAACTAGTTGCAAGAAATCTATTTCAAGATACTGCAAATGTGTGTATGTATGAATGAACATCAGGGAATGCATTTTTATATTTAAAATAAATGATTCAAATCAGTATCATTGGTCTTGTTTTCATTGAGGTGTCGCTGTTGTTTTTCGCGGGTGGGAGCTGATCGAACCGCGTTCTTCTGCGTTTCTCATGGAGTGTATCACACAGGAACACAATAAAGTAAAACAAGATGACAATGAAGTGCAAAGTACGATACACAAGTAAATGACCACATTTCATGTCGTCCGTAGAAAAAAATTATATGGCAATAATTGATTCGATGAAGAAATTACTTGTCATTCCTAAGGACACGTATAGCTCGTCATTCTTATGACAATATCTCGTAATTTCTACGACAATAACTAGTCTTTCATAATGCCAAGTATAACTTCATTCCCACGACAACTAACTCATCATTTATAATGCCACGTATAACTTGATTCCTACTACTTCGGCCTTCTCGTACGGTCGTGTACATGTGACAACAGTAATTTTCTGTCACATTTAACTGGTGTGGATAAACTCCAATTTGTATTTAACAAATTCTCCAAAATACGATATTCTTGAGGTGCTTGGTACAAAAGTTTGCATTACATTCGACGAACTCTAACGCGCACTGCCATCCGTGAAAACCATAAAGCATTTCTAGCGAAAGAATAATATTTTGGGAAATGGTTTACAGGCTCTAAGTTAAGTAAGGGGCTTCCAATAGAAACTTCGGAATGTTAAGCAGTTTTACAAACTACCAGTAAACGCCACAGTACGCAATTGGGTATTATAGTGACCGATATCTTTTTATACAAATGTAAGCAGTTGCGCTCTGATATATGTGTGTTTTTGTGGAAAAGAATCGGAAAAAGTATACATGTAGTTGTATATATATGTTAAGCTTATGTGGCAAAAACTAGCGAACTGGTTAAACGATGCAGACCAAACATTTTACTTAAAACAGCCATGCAATCTATCCTACAAGGGGAGCAGTTACCCCACTGTTACCCCATGGTAAAGCAGATTAATAAATCATTTAGTTAAAGCAATATACTTACATGCGTCTCTTAGATTGTTTTGCATGTTAGAATCAAGACTAAAAGTATCTCAAAATTATGATGCATATATGTTTTAGATCTCTGAGAGTCTGTAAAACAACAATTTGCAACCTAAAACTGCGCGGTTTATTTTTATCGCGCGCGGAAGTCTTAGCGAGCCGTGGTCGACATCACACACGAAATGGCGAACTGCGAACAGGCGCGCAGGGATTTAAAGCCGGCCACCAACTTCTGCTCCGTTGACCAAAATGCTTCTCTCCGGAAAGCCCACATGCTTTCAGGATTCAAATTCAAGACCGAATATAATTATTTGACATGGGGAAGAGGTTGGTAATGCAAAAAATTACGGAATATATTGCTTTAAGTCTGTGAAGAACGTTTAGACCTGTAAATAGGTCACACCGATTTAGCACTTTCCTGTAGATACTGTTAAATATGACATATATATGAGTTAGAGAAATCCTCGGTTCAACATGATATTGTTTTGCCTTGTTCACGTAAGAACAAATGGGAATTCATGGTCTGTATCTGATCGATATATAGAGATTAACTTGTTGTTTCATGTGGATCTAAATATTTGCTTTTGATTTATCGTTTGCAGGAACATTGTTATGGAAATAAATAAAGATGAATAAATTTAAAAAAATTCGGAAGACTAAGGCTGATTGTAGTTCTAACAACTCGTGAACCTACTCATATGGAAAAGGGACAGATGGTTTATTGTGCTTCATTGCCTCCGTCTTCTATATTAGGAAACATGTGCAAGATTCCACTAATTCGTAGGATATTTTTATTGAGCCGAGCGATCAGACGACTCATCATTATGAGCCCGTTAAGGGTTCCAGTCGTGCGTTATGACGAGTCCGCGCCACGAACTAGTGCCGCCTCCCACTCCACTAGGGCATGTCAGCTCTCGCGGGTTCTACTTCCGGCCTGGCAGGGCTATACAGTTCTCGCGATCGGGTCGCGAGACTTCAGTTTTGGGGACAAACAAACACACGTGCTCCATGTTGAAGTATAGGCAGCTATAAGCAAATTTTTTTCCAGGTTTATTCTAAAGACTATGAGTACCATTTCACTAAACATGGCTATGGGAGATATACGTTAAAATATTTGGAGGCGATGAAGCGCAGAACTTTGGGAATATACAAGGAAAAATCCGTCTTCAAAACGCTCGAAAGCTAAAAATAACGTTCTAAATTTAACCCTGCACCCGGGCTTTCGCAAGTTCACCAAACAGCGAGTGACGTCACAGAGTTTCGCGCGCCTCCGCGGTAACAAAAATGGCGAAAGCAAGTGATCGGCTTAACCATTCCGCTGTCAAAATGTGCAGTGCGTGGAGTAACAACACACGGATGCGTCATTAAACCACATGGTAAAGATAAAATAAGACCAGTTGGATGTTTTCGTATCACTTTTGGATCACGAAAAGACCAAGTTTCTTCATTTTTGTAAGTTTTCTGTTTGAAGCGTTGCGCCAACGTTGTCACCGGAGAGAATCCGTGTGACGTCATAATGCCTCGTCTTCGTAGGAAATGCAAAAAAACGTTCGTTTCTCAGTCGTATTGTCCAGTCGTAACAAATATTCGTCATTGTGATGGCGCAAACGAATAAAAAATATGTCATCTATCTGTTTTGTGAAGCTATATTTCTTAAATATTTTTAATCATAGCGCTAGGCCTTCCGCAATGGACCCACCCCTCGGCGCCTGGCTTTTGCGCAGGTAGTCTGGTTCCTAGTCTCTCTCTTTGCGTAACATGCACGTCACCCCTACGTCACAGATAGTCAGGATACCAGTGTGCGCAGAGATTCTAAACTCGTTCCGAACACGTGCTTCGTTTGTTTGTCCCCAAAATGAGTAAACCGGAAGTCTAAGCGAACGAGACTTTATAGCCCTATTAGAGACAAACAAACGAACACGTGCTTTTTGTTCAGTGCGTCTCTTGCGTAACAATGGATACCGCGCGCAGAGGGCTGTCATACTAGTTACGACATAGGACGTGGAACCAGGTAAGCCGCGCGGCCAGCAAGGGGTGGGTCGCAATTCGCGCATCTTAAATAAAGAACTGTTAACTTTTCAGTGTCAATATAGTGGTAGATGACACTTTGAACTAATTTTCCAGTAAACTTGGCGCACATTTTTTTATTCCTGTTACACATTGGTGTTATTACTATGCAAAGCTTTATTTAAAGACAAAAGCGGCCATTTCACTTCTACCACTGATATTGATTTCATAGTCAACAATGTGTCAGAACAGTAGAATTGGACCCTAAGATTGCATTTATGGAAAATAATCCACAGGTCACCGTTTGTATTTAGACAGTAGGGAAGATTTAGTTATGTAATTGTGAATATTGGTAATTTTTCTCATTAAAAGCACACTGAAAAGGAATGAACACTGATTTATTCATGTAATTCATACAATTTCCTTGTACCTCTGATACTTTATGCAATAAAAATGATATGTCACCAACCAACGTTACAACGGGTTATTCGCATTTGGCTCGAGAATAGCAGCTTTTATCTTTAAATAAAGCTTTGTTGTAATTTATCAAAGCCTTGATGATTGATTTCTTGATTTGGACAAAACTGTAATGAAAAATCAGTCGCGGTAAAAATAGAGCTAACAAGAATTATTGAGCTGAAGTGGCTATATAGATCTAGTATCTGCTTATAAAATCATCCATTTTTTTGTTTTTTTTACTTCCTTGATGCGTTACAGACATGAGAAGAGATTGTGGTAATACATTAACACATACATGGCAATTAGGATATAAGAAATAAAAGTTTCTCCCATCGAGACATGAAGACTTTTAACTGATTTTTTTTACACAGGATATACTGCTCGTTTGTTATATGATATTTTAGCTTGGATATATAAGAATTTAGCCTGATAGGCTCAGATTTACACTTACATACGTGCATATAATATTTGGCTAAAAGAAACGCACTATTTATGGAATAGACCGGTGTATCGTAGGATAAAATCAAATTATAAAATCATCCATATGCATCAGTAGTATGATGCTAACAACCATTGGATATATGTTCATCAATTACCTACTTTGAACGAGATCAGTAGATCTGTCGCAAACAAAAGTCATTTCTCCATTTCCATGTCATGCGGCGATCAGCAACACTGTCAGGCCAGCGCAAATATCAGATATACAACGGATATTTTACTCAAAGCAGTTATTGATACTGAAAAATATAGTCTTCCAACAATATATTTTAACTAGGTAGTTAAAAGACATAAAAATATTAGCTCTTGTAGCTGACCCAAGCGTTTATTTGCTATCCATGCGTCAACCCTCCAAAGCGCAGGTTTTTGTGACGCCCCAGTTGGTGGCAATAGTTTTTTGAAGTGACCGTCTGTCGAGAAAGCGCAGTTTTTCCGGGCGCAGCCCTCTTGGTGGGCGTGGCTAGCGCAGCCCAGCTCCTCCATAGTGTCTAGCGCCCAGCTCATCCATAGTGTCCAGCACCCAGCTCCTCCATAGTGTCCAGCACCCAGCTCCTCCAGTGTCCAGCGCCCAGCTCCTCCATAGTGCCCAGCGCCCAGCTCATCCATAGTGTCCAGCAGCCAGCTCATCCATAGTGTCCAGCACCCAGCTCCTCCATAGTGTCCAGCACCCAGCTTCTCCATGGTGTCCAGCACCCAGCTCCTCCAGTGTCCAGCGCCCAGCTCATCCATAGTGTCCAGCGCCCAGCTCATCCAGTGTCGAGCGCCCAGCTCCTCCATAGTGTCCAGCACCCAGCTCCTCCAGTGTCCAGCACCCAGCTCCTCCAGTGTCCAGCGCCTAGCTCCTCCATAGTGTCAATCACCAAGCTCCTCCATAGTGTCCAGCACCCAGCTCCTCCAGTGTCCAGCTCCCAGCTCATCCATAGTGTCCAGCGCCCAGCTCATCCAGTGTCGAGCGCCCAGCTCATCCAGTGTCGAGCGCCTAGCTCCTCCATAGTGTCCAGCACCCAGCTCCTCCAGTGTCCAGCGCCCAGCTCCTCCATAGTGTCCAGCACCCAGCTCCTCCAGTGTCCAGCGCCCAGCTCCTCCAGTGTCCAGCGCCCAGCTCATCCATAGTGTCCAGCGCCCAGCTCATCTAGTGTCGAGCGCCCAGCTCCTCCAGTGTCGAGCGCCCAGCTCATCCATAGTGTCCAGCACCCAGCTCCTCCAGTGTCCAGCGCCCAGCTCCTCCAGTGTCCAGCGCCCAGCTCATCCATAGTGTCCAGCGCCCAGCTCATCCTCTGTCGAGCGCCCAGCTCATCCATAGTGTCCAGCGCCCAGCCCATCCATAGTGTCCAGCACCCAGCTTATCCATAGTGTCCAGCACCCAGCTCATCCATAGTGTCCAGCGCCCAGCCCATCCATAGTGTCCAGCACCCAACTCCTTCAGTGTCCAGCGCCCAGCTTATCCATAGTGTCCAGTGCCCAGCTCCTCCATAGTGTCCAGCGCCCAGCTCCTCCAGTGTCCAGCGCCCAGCTCCTCCAGTGTCCAGCGCCTAGCTCCTCCATAGTGTCAATCACCCAGCTCCTCCATAGTGTCCAGCACCAAGCTCCTCCAGTGTCCAGCTCCCAGCTTATCCATAGTGTCCAGCGCCCAGCTCATCCATAGTGTCCAGCACCAAGCTCCTCCAGTGTCCAGCTCCCAGCTCATCCATAGTGTCCAGCTCCCAGCTCATCCATAGTGTGCAGCGCCCAGCTCATCTAGTGTCGAGCGCCCAGCTCATCCAGTGTCGAGCGCCCAGCTCCTCCAGTGTCGAGCGCCCAGCTCATCCATAGTGTCCAGCACCCAGCTCCTCCAGTGTCCAGCGCCCAACTCCTCCAGTGTCCAGCGCCCAGCTCATCCATAGTGTCCAGCGCCCAGCTCATCCACTGTCGAGCGCCCAGCTCATCCATAGTGTCCAGCGCCCAGCCCATCCATAGTGTCCAGCACCCAGCTTATCCATAGTGTCCAGCACCCAGCTCATCCATAGTGTCCAGCGCCCAGCCCATCCATAGTGTCCAGCACCCAACTCCTTCAGTGTCCAGCGCCTAGCTCATCCATAGTGTCCAGTGCCCAGCTCCTCCATAGTGTCCAGCGCCCAGCTCCTCCAGTGTCCAGCGCCCAGCTCCTCCAGTGTCCAGCGCCTAGCTCCTCCATAGTGTCAATCACCCAGCTCCTCCATAGTGTCCAGCACCAAGCTCCTCCAGTGTCCAGCTCATCCATAGTGTCCAGCGCCCAGCTCATCCATAGTGTCCAGTGCCCAGCTGTTCCATAGTGTCCAGCGCCCAGCTCCTCCAGCGTCCAGTGCCCAGCTCCTCCAGTGTCCAGCGCCCAGCTCCTCCAGTGTCCAGCGCCCAGCTCCTCCAGTGTCCAGCGCCCAGCTCCTCCATAATAAAGAGACTAGATAGATCGTGTTTAGGCCGGGCCTTCGTGCACACACGGGCCAAAGCGAGGAATGTGAGTGATCCACAATGCCTAGGTTCACATTAGAGGGGGAAGGGGGGGGGGGGGTCCGTGCCTTGGGAATGAGTTTTTCATTTCACAGTGAACTGGGAATGAGGAAAAAAGTTCTTCGTGAACTGGGAATAGGGTATTAGCCGACCGCCGTGATCAGGGATTGTCATTAATCGTGAATTGGAAATTTTAATATTAAATAACCTCCCGTGCCCCCCACCCCCCACCCCCCAACACACACATATGATGGAGATTCGAACCTCAGACTATAAGCATCCTCGGGCCCGTCTACGATAATATAATATAGGAGAAAATAAAGCTTTATGTAACAACAAAAAATAACAGAATACCATTCTCTTTCAGAAGCCTTTCTTTTTATTCAAATTGCCTCTCTGTGGCTGGGCGGCAAACCCAGATGTCTATGTACACGGATACAAAAGGAGCCGACCGATCGCGTGCACACGTCACATACACACACTGTACAACATTCACAACCCTCTCCAGCCAGGGGGCGCGCTGGTAAAACACCCACGCTAGGCGCCCTCTCCAAGCAGGGGGCGCGCTGGTAAAACACCCACGCTAGGCGCCCTCTCCAAGCAGGGGGCGCGCTGGCAAAACACCCACGCTAGGCGCCCTCTCCAAGCAGGGGGCGCGCTGGTAAAACACCCACGCTAGGCGCACTCTCCAAGCAGGGGGCGCGCTGGTAAAACATCCACACGACTGGCGCTACAAAGTCCCTATGTTAATAGCTTAAAGACTAACAGTACTTACAGAAATATACAAACCGAAGACTTAATATACAAACCATCGTGCTAATCGGGTGTACGTACAAATACACGATTAGATACATTGCATACCAATAGCTTTGATAGACGAACACGCCGACCATTCGTACCGTAGATCACTTACATCAGGCGCAGTACACTACGTAGAAGTGTACTGCAGCCCCTCCATGCGACCGACCGGCTAAGAGGCACACAAAAAGTGAATGAAAGAGAGAGAATCTGGCAGCGCAGAACACGATGTCGTAAGACTGGTTTGAAAGCAGTATATTCCATACATTGTAGCCATACATTCTGCAGCTGATGAGATGATGAGAAGTAGCCTTCTTCAGTGTGGGGGAGGGAGAGGGAGAGGGGGGGGGGGGCATCCAGTGTTTGACTACTTGCCCTTGCAAGACCCATGCTTTACTCATACACATGGTAGTGTATGTCAGCTGTAGCCAGAGACAAGCGTCATCCTCCCTTTGATTAACCAATATTTTAACCAGTTACCCAACGGATATTTCCCCCCTAACGCCAAGACGGCGTATTGCACGGCTAGACCTGCGGCGACGTTAAACACCACCGGGAAGTAATTTGTCAAGTGGATGGATTGACGGGTGCTTTAGGCCATATTCATGCACACATGGGCTAGAGAGACGAGGATCCTGGGATGGTGATATAATGAGGACAGGATGAGGCGGCCATACACGCACACGTGGGCTACAGTCGAGCACACTACTGGTTACCAGCGACTCCAGAGCCCTCACCATGACGTCACAATGCACAATCACTGTCACTTCGAGGCAGAAACGAACGCCACTTGGGCCTGTAGATCGACATGGTCAACTAAACATCGAAACGATGTAAAACCTTGTAGGGGTCGGAAACCATTGATGCTCGTCTAATCTTTATAAAGAGTCCTCCATGTTCGCCATTTTTAAACACACACATTTCTGTGATACACCCTGAGGCGCGAATGTAACACATGTAACAGGAACATTGTTGTGTGAGAAAGTTCAACGTACAGAGCGTGAATGATTTTGCAGGTGCCTAGTCAGTTTGTACGAATAGTTGCAACTGTTCGTCTGTTTGTCACACCCCGTGAATAGCAAGGCCAGTAATATTACCTCAACGTTAACTACTACCACAGTGTCATGCGACGACGAGCAACAAACAACCGGGGAGATTGCACTCGTCCACACAAGTGCTGCCACCTGACGGGATGCGCGGACACTGACCGTGAAGATTGCACTCGTCCAAACAAGTGCTGCCACCTGACGGGATGCGTGGATACTGGCCGTGAAGATTACACTCGTCCAAACAAGTGCTGCCACCCGGCGGGATGCCCCGACACTGATTTCCGGCAGTCTGTGTAATAACATCAATAACTTAACCTAACTTCACAGGCAAAGATGAAACCGTTTTTCGCAAGAGCTGATATATAAATACGTAGATCACGACATACATCTACATACACTATAGAAGGAATAAATAAAATCGCCTGTATACTGGTATATATATCACAAGTAGGGCGTGTGGTGCACTCAGACTGTGTGGGTTGTGGTAGACACGACGTCACAGCTTCCCACCGCACAAAGATTTGTCCGATTCTGCCATACTATAAAAATAGAAACTGGTTTCACTTTTCGGATATCGTTTCAGTTTTTACTAGCCCCGGTCTAGCGCCATTTTGTAAGTCCAGCAGCAAGGAAACGCTTAAGTTGAAAGTCCTTTTCAACAGCTCACACAATACCAGCCACACAATCGTGAGAGTGTGAAGGCCTTGCACACAGATAAGCAAGTGAAATTGATTGCTTAAATTAAAAGTAAAACTAGTACATATCGAATACAGTGCTACGGAAGGATATCATAAAAAAAAGTTGTTCTTTCCGGTCACCAACGACCGTTGTGTCAGCATAGCTCCCGTATTACTCACGTGTCCATATACAGTTATCGACAACATGGCACTAAGGGTCGTCACATAAGAATCTCAAGTGCTGAGTATAGGTGAAAAGGGCGTCTAACGGTACAACTCACTTGGTGTCCAGAGACGATGGAAAACTCACCAAAATCTGCCCCCATTATAGGTTTAACACCCGGAAAAAAACAGCTGAATTACCACAGACCAAAATATGAAACTGTCAGATAACTAACCACATTACAATACGGGATATGGGCCCTTCTCTACAATCCACAAACTGTAGTCTTCTTAAACAAGGGGCGGGAAGGAAACCACAATATAGAATTAAATATGCGAGATACAGGATTTTCAATAAATAGTCTCAAAAAAATTACAGCTACTGCACGCGTGATTAAATGTTCACTGATAGCTTGATACTGTCCAAAACATACTACACTTAAAATGCACTTTTCAGGTTGTCTCCTAACTGTGACATCAAGGATGACATCATTAACACCTTTACAACACAACAGTTTTGACATGATCTCGTGAAATTGCAACACGTTGACTCGAAGGGGAATAAATAAATGATTACACGCTAGGAGTCGTTCAGTGAGAACCACCAAACAAGGCAAACCACCAGTCGGCTCTAAATACTACGGGCGAGATGACATATCTGACAAGCGTCGCCCATCGTTTAACATGTCGGCGACCTCAGTTGCATCAGAGTCTGGTTGGCCGTGATCACGGTGAAGTCTCTTATCACAAACGGGACTTCGTGAAAGTCTCATTCAGCAGCACATATCGAACAACCACATCCCTATTACTTCGATTACTTACACCGACCGTCCGCCCCATATGTAACCATCAAACACACGCATTCACCCGCACCTCTCCACGTGGCATCCCGCCGTGCCATTCTTCAAGGTCATCTCGTAGCTTTGCAGGAAACACTTTCGTTCAGTCGTCCCAAAAACTTTGTCCGCACAACTTCATTTTAAATACGCGAGGACGTCGACGCGACGCGACGCGACGCGACGCGACACGGCAAACGCGGGGATAAAAACCATACACTGTACCAGGTTACTGTTCCAGCAAACAGACAAGAGCGCCATCCCTCGGGGGGGGGGGGGGGGGATTATGTACGATGTCCTGTCGGTGTATCCGCTTCAAAGTCTGTTTTGCCTCCCCTCCCAGCGCTGCCGCGCGGCAGTATCACAAGTTTGAAAGTTACAGTCCAAGTCCGGGAGCGACAGAGCAATGCAAAGATGGAGGCGAGTCCCTCGAACAGCCGCTACATCCGGGGCATGACGACATCCGCAGTGGCGCCATCTGATGAGAGTCACACTAACCGATGCTCTCCGTGTATCCATGGCGACGCGAGGCATCACCGCGTGGGTCACTCCACTACTCGGCTCCTCGGCTATCGACGAGAGGAGCAAGCTCATTGGCTGGGCCAA
Source organism: Arenicola marina (assembly GCA_964019135.1). NCBI lineage: Eukaryota > Metazoa > Annelida > Polychaeta > Arenicolidae > Arenicola > Arenicola marina. The sequence goes on along the minus strand of OZ025251.1, from coordinate 40,238,153 downwards.
TTCGGTCACGTGGCGGTGCTGGTGACGCCAATGAGGCCATGAGATCACCACTCACCACCACCGACGAGTTACGAGACGTCCCGGCGATGCCTGGGCGTTGTTGTCGCCATGGTGACCAAGTGTCCATACGCCGCTGCGAGGACTAGGCGTTGTTGTCGCCATGGTGACCATTTGGTCATACGTGGCGTTGGCGTTGTCGTCGCCATGGTGACCAAGTGTCCATACGTCGTTGCGAGGACTAGGCGTTGTCGTCGCCATGATGACCAAGTGTCCATACGTCGTTGCGAGGACTAGGCGTTGTCGTCGCCATGGTGACCAAGTGGTCATACGTCGCTGCGAGGACTAGGCGTTGTCGTCGCCATGGTGACTAAGTGGTCATGCGTCGCTGCGAAGACTAGGCGTTGTCGTCGCCATGGTGACCGATGTTGAGGCCATACCCTTGGCACTGTCGTCGCCATGGTGACCAGCAACACGTCCTATGGTGTACACCGGAGGGCGCTAAGTCTAATCACTCGACGGCAAAGCCACAGGTTTCCTCCACGGCACAGGTCAGCTTGTCGTAGAACTTCTCGTAGGACTCGTAGGGCGGGATGTCAATCCGATTGAAGCTGTCAACAACATCATAACACGGTTTAAAAATGGTGATTAATGGTCAGACAAAAACGCAATGTGCGGTGAACTGCAAGCCATAAACCGTAATCAAATACCGTATCAACGTGATAACACGGTCTTGTATACAGTAACCGCCGGCGGGGACAACATATAATTCATCCAATAATTGACACTACCTGGTATGGCACCATATTACCTTTATATACGTGTCGTTAAGCCCAAACCAAAATAAAATACTATAGTTCTTTCATTGCGATATGTGGTTCCTCAAAAGCGCGATGTGGCTGAGGGTCGGAGCCAGGTCTCGCGAGATCTCGCGCGAGGCGTACTCACCACGTGTGAGCCTTGGGCAGGTTGTCCGTGCTGATCTCAACGAGGTGAATGGTGAACAGCCGCGGGCCCGCCGACCCCGTGGAACCTGGAGACAAGAGGGCACGAGGTAAGTAACATAGCAACAGGCCGCCGACCCCGTGGAACCTGGAGACACGAGGACACGAGGTAAGTAACATAGCAACAGGCCGCCGACCCCGTGGAACCTGGAGACACGAGGGCACGAGGTAAGTAACATAGCAACAGGCCGCCGACCCCGTGGAACCTGGAGACACGAGGACACGAGGTAAGTAACATAGCAACAGGCCGCCGACCTCGTGGAAACTGGAAACACGAGGACACGAGGTAAGTAACATAGCAACAGGCCGCCGACCCCGTGGAACCTGGAGACACGAGGGCACGAGGTAAGTAACATAGCAACAGGCCGCCGACCCCATGGAACCTGGAGACACGAGGACACGAGGTAAGTAACATAGCAACAGGCCGCCGACCTCGTGGAAACTGGAGACACGAGGACACGAGGTAAGTAACATAGCAACAGGCCGCCGACCCCGTGAAACCTGGAGACACGAGGTAAGTAACATAGCAACAGGCCGCAGACCCCGTGGAACCTGGAGACACGAGGGCACGAGGTAAGTAACATAGCAACAGGCCGCCGACCACGTGGAACCTGGAGACACGAAGGCACGAGGTAAGTAACATAGCAACAGGCCGCCGACTCCGTGGAACCTGGAGACACGAGGGCACGAGGTAAGTAACATAGCAACAGGCCGCAGACCCCGTGGAACCTGGAGACACGAGGGCACGAGGTAAGTAACATAGCAACAGACCGCCGACCCCGTGGAACCTGGAGACACGAGGGCACGAGGCAAGTAACATAGCAACAGGCCGTCGACCCCGTGGAACCTGGAGACACGAGGGCACGAGGTAAGTAACATAGCAACAGGCCGCCGACCTCGTGGAACCTGGAGACACGAGGGCACGAGGTAAGTAACATAGCAACAGGCCGCCGACCCCGTGGAACCTGGAGACACGAGGGCACGAGGTAAGTAACATAACAACAGGCCGCCGACCTCGTGGAACCTGGAGACACGAGGGCACGAGGTAAGTAACATAGCAACAGGCCGTCGACCCCGTGGAACCTGGAGACACGAGGGCACGAGGTAAGTAACATAGCAACAGGCCGCCGACCCCGTGGAACCTGGAGACACGAGGGCACGAGGTAAGTAACATAGCAACAGGCCGCCGACCCCGTGGAACCTGGAGACCCGAGGGCACGAGGTAAGTAACATAGCAACAGGCCGTCGACCCCGTGGAACCTGGAGACACGAGGGCACGAGGTAAGTAACATAGCAACAGGCCGCCGACCCCGTGGAACCTGGAGACACGAGGGCACGAGGTAAGTAACATAGCAACAGGCCGCCGACCCCGTGGAACCTGGAGACACGAGGGCACGAGGTAAGTAACATAACAACAGGCCGCCGACCTCGTGGAACCTGGAGACACGAGGGCACGAGGTAAGTAACATAGCAACAGGCCGCCGACCCCGTGGAACCTGGAGACACGAGGGCACGAGGTAAGTAACATAGCAACAGGCTGCAGACCCCGTGGAACCTGGAGACACGAGGGCACGAGGTAAGTAACATAGCAACAGGCCGCCGACCCCGTGGAACCTGGAGACACGAGGGCACGAGGTAAGTAACATAGCAACAGGCCGCCGACCCCGTGGAACCTGGAGACATGAGGGCACGAGGTAAGTAACATAGCAACAGGCCGCCGACCACGTGGAACCTGGAGACAAGAGGGCACGAGGTAAGTAACATAGCAACAGGCCGCCGACCCCGTGGAACCTGGAGACACGAGGGCACGAGGTAAGTAACATAGCAACAGGCCGCCGACCCCGTGGAACCTGGAGACACGAGGGCACGAGGTAAGTAACATAGCAACAGGCCGCCGACCCCGTGGAACCTGGAGACACGAGGGCACGAGGTAAGTAACATAGCAACAGGCCGCCGACCCCGTGGAACCTGGAGACACGAGGGCACGAGGTAAGTAACATAACAACAGGCCGCCGACCTCGTGGAACCTGGAGACACGAGGGCACGAGGTAAGTAACATAGCAACAGGCCGTCGACCCCGTGGAACCTGGAGACACGAGGGCACGAGGTAAGTAACATAGCAACAGGCCGCCGACCCCGTGGAACCTGGAGACACGAGGGCACGAGGTAAGTAACATAGCAACAGGCCGCCGACCCCGTGGAACCTGGAGACACGAGGGCACGAGGTAAGTAACATAGCAACAGGCCGCCGACCCCGTGGAACCTGGAGACACGAGGGCACGAGGTAAGTAACATAGCAACAGGCCGTCGACCCCGTGGAACCTGGAGACACGAGGGCACGAGGTAAGTAACATAGCAACAGGCCGCCGACCCCGTGGAACCTGGAGACACGAGGGCACGAGGTAAGTAACATAGCAACAGGCCGCCGACCCCGTGGAACCTGGAGACACGAGGGCACGAGGTAAGTAACATAACAACAGGCCGCCGACCTCGTGGAACCTGGAGACACGAGGGCACGAGGTAAGTAACATAGCAACAGGCCGCCGACCCCGTGGAACCTGGAGTTGGGGCGGGTGGAACTGTCAGTGACACACTGTGCTCACCCTGTAGCGCCTTGAAGCCCTGGAGCGGGACGCAGGAGCTGTCAGTGACACACTGTACTCACCCTGTAGCGCCTTGAAGCCCTGGAGCTGTCAGTGACACACTGTACACACCCTGTAGCGCCTTGAAGCCATGGTGAGGGACGCGGGAGCTGTCAGTGACACACTGTACTCACCCTGTAGCGCCTTGAAGCCCTCGAGCGGGACGCGGGAGCTGTCAGTGACACACTGTACTCACCCTGTGGCGCCTTGAAGCCCTGGAGCTGTCTGTGACACACTGTACTCACCCTGTAGCGCCTTGAAGCCCTCGAGCGGGACGCGGGAGCTGTCAGTGACACACTGTACTCACCCTGTAGCGCCTTGAAGCCCTGGAGCTGTCAGTGACACACTGTACTCACCCTGTAGCGCCTTGAAGCCCTCGAGCGGGACGCGGGAGCTGTCAGTGACACACTGTACTCACCCTGTAGCGCCTTGAAGCCCTCGAGCTGTCAGTGACACAATGTACTCACCCTGTAGCGCCTTGAAGCCCTCGAGCGGGACGCGGGAGCTGTCAGTGACACACTGTACTCACCCTGTAGCGCCTTGAAGCCCTGGAGCGGGACGCGGGAGCTGTCACTGACACACTGTACTCACCCTGTAGCGCCTTGAAGCCCTGGAGCTGTCTGTGACACACTGTACTCACCCTGTAGCGCCTTGAAGCCCTCGAGCGGGACGCGGGAGCTGTCAGTGACACACTGTACTCACCCTGTAGCGCCTTGAAGCCCTGGAGCTGTCTGTGACACACTGTACTCACCCTGTAGCGCCTTGAAGCCCTCGAGCGGGACGCGGGAGCTGTCAGTGACACACTGTACTCACCCTGTAGCGCCTTGAAGCCCTGGAGCTGTCAGTGACACACTGTACTCACCCTGTAGCGCCTTGAAGCCCTCGAGCGGGACGCGGGAGCTGTCAGTGACACACTGTACTCACCCGGTAGCGCCTTGAAGCCCTCGAGCTGTCAGTGACACAATATACTCACCCTGTAGCGCCTTGAAGCCCTCGAGCGGGACGCGGGAGCTGTCAGTGACACACTGTACTCACCCTGTAGCGCCTTGAAGCCCTGGAGCGGGACGCGGGAGCTGTCAGTGACACACTGTACTCACCCTGTAGCGCCTTGAAACCCTGGAGCTGTCAGTGACACAATGTACTCACCCTGTAGCGCCTTGAAGCCATGGTGAGGGAGGCGGGAGCTGTCAGTGACACACTGTACTCACCCTGTAGCGCCTTGGAAGCCCTGGAGCGGGACGCGGGAGCTGTCACTGACACACTGTACTCACCCTGTAGCGCCTTGAAGCCCTGGAGCTGTCAGTGACACAATGTACTCACCCTGTAGCGCCTTGAAGCCCTGGAGCGGGACGCGGGAGCTGTCAGTGACACACTGTACTCACCCTGTAGCGCCTTGAAGCCCTGGAGCTGTCAGTGACACAATGTACTCACCCTGTAGCGCATTGAAGCCATGGTGAGGGAGGCGGGAGCTTTCAGTGACACACTGTACTCACCCTGTAGCGCCTTGAAGCCCTCGAGCGGGACGCGGGAGCTGTCAGTGACACACTGAACTCACCCTGTAGCGCCTTGAAGCCCTGGAGCTGTCAGTGACACACTGTACTCACCCTGTAGCGCCTTGAAGCCATGGTGAGGGAGGCGGGAGCTGTCAGTGACACACTGTACTCACCCTGTAGCGCCTTGAAGCCCTGGAGCTGTCAGTGACACACTGTACTCACCCTGTAGCGCCTTGAAGCCATGGTGAGGGAGGCGGGAGCTGTCAGTGACACACTGTACTCACCCTGTAGCGCCTTGAAGCCCTGGAGCTGTCAGTGACACACTGTACTTACCCTGTAGCGCCTTGAAGCCATGGTGAGGGAGGCGGGAGCTGTCAGTGACACACTGTACTCACCCTGTAGCGCCTTGAAGCCCTGGAGCGGGACGCGGGAGCTGCCGGTGACGAACTGCAGCAGTCTAGCCCGTGTCTCCTCATCATACTCGGCCATGGCGCGCCAGAACCACTTGACGATGCTGTGGTCGGCGCCGCAGTGTTTTAACCGAGTGTGTGCCTTCCAGTCTTCTACGTCTATCTTCCCTAGGCCGCTGATCATCAGCTGTGGGGGGCGGGCGAGGGGGGGTGGGGGTGATGACAGGGGGGTTAGCGTACATGCTACAATGGGTCGATGCTAATTTTAAAAAACTGGAGTAATCACTACCAATGGAAACTAACGCTCTTAATGACGTTAGTTCAGCGTTTGAACTTCGAGACACATTCCGCTGCCACCAGCCAAACAGCCATAGAACAGATGTCGAGATAGGTGCGGATATTTTGTGGGTTTTGGGTGATCTTGCCTAGTGTGTTTTTCTTGGCGTTAAGAAGATGCGCAGCGCAAAGATTTAAGGTCGCAGTGGCGGTGTCTATACTCAACACGTGACGTATACTGAGGGTATGCGCATTTCCTGATTGAGCACATGCTGAGTGACTTCCGATTTTTGCCGAATAAACGCTCGTCAACATAGCGTTATCTGCGTAGGATTTCAGAATACGAGCCAAATCCCACGTTGTCCGCGGCACCTTACCTCCAATTCCTTCTCGTCGAAGGGTCGCAGTAAATGCTGAGGTATGAGTTCATTGAAGCCTTTTTGCAGGGCCAGGAACTGGGCTTCGATGCCACGCATGAAGCGCCAATTAACATACAATCTGCAACCAAAGCGAATAACACAACCGTTATTGGAATGAAACCAGCACCCAAAGGCAGGCCTATTGGTGGGATAGGCCATTGTGTGAGGCAATCATTAGAGGAGGAAGGAATCAGGTGCCACCTTGGAAACGTTATGCAGGAAATACACTGTCATAAAGCTGCGTGCCATATAGTACAATGACTGGACAGGCATCCCCCACCACCTTGTCCTCGGCGACGGGTACCCCCTCCCCCCTCCCCGTCCTCCCCGGGGGGGGGGGTAACCGGCACCCCCCCCCCACTCTCCCCTTACTTGACGTATTCATTCTTGTTGTCATCGGTCACGGGCACATCCCGTCCCCCCTCCCTCCCCGGTTACAACCACCCCCCCCCCCTTACCTGACGTATTCCTTCTTGGTGTCCTCGGTCACCGGTACATCCCGTCCCCCCTCCCTCCCCGCTTACAACCCCACCCCCCCCACTTACCTGACGTATTCCTTCTTGGTGTCCTCAGTCACTGGTACATCCCGTCCCCCAGGTTTCAGCTCGTGTTGCTTCATCTCGCCGAAAGAGTGGTGCTCCACACAGAACGTGTTGTCGATGATGTCAGTGATGTCATTCTCCCTGGAGCCAAGCGACAGACACGGACTTATAGACAATAACAATAGACTGGTCCATACTCCGACACTAAGCCCCGCCCACGGTCCACACTCCGACACTAAGCCCCGCCCACGGTCTATATTCCGACACTAAGCCCCGCCCACGGTCCATACTCCGACACTAAGCGCCGCCCACGGTCCACACTCCGACACTAAGCCCCGCCCACGGTCTATATTCTGACACTAAGCCCCGCCCACGGTCCATACTCCGACACTAAGCCACGCCCACGGTCTATACTCCGACACTGAGCCCCGCCCACGGTCCATACTCCGACACTAAGCCCCGCCCACGGTCCATACTCCGACACTAAGCCCCGCCCACGGTCCATACTCCGACACTGAGCCCCGCCCACGGTCCATAATCCGACACTGAGCCCCACCCACGGTCCATACTCCGACACTGAGCCCCGCCCACGGTCCATACTCCGACACTAAGCCCCGCCCACGGTCCACACTCCGACACTGAGCCCCGCCAACGGTCCATAATCCGACACTGAGCCCCACCCACGGTCCATACTCCGACAATGAGCCCCGCCCACGGTCCATACTCCGACACTAAGCCCCGCCCACGGTCCAGACTCCGACACTGAGCCCCGCCCACGGTCCATACTCCAACACTAAGCCCCGCCCACGGTCCATACTCCGACACTGAGCCCCGCCCACGGTCCATAATCCGACACTAAGCCCCACCCACGGTCCATACTTCGACACTGAGCCCCGCCCACGGTCCATACTCCGACACTAAGCCCCGCCCACGGTCCACACTCCGACACTGAGCCCCGCCCACGGTCCATACTCCGACACTAAGCCCCGCCCACGGTCCATACTCCGACACTGAGCCCCGCCCACGGTCCACACTCCGACACTGAGCCCCGCCCACGGTCCATACTCCGACACTAAGCCCCGCCCACGGTCCATACTCCGACACTGAGCCCCGCCCACGGTCCATAATCCGACACTGAGCCCCACCCACGGTCCATACTCCGACACTAAGCCCCGCCCACGGTCCACACTCCGACACTGAGCCCCGCCCACGGTCCATACTCCGACACTAAGCCCCGCCCACGGTCCATACTCCGACACTAAGCCCCGCCCACGGTCCATACTCCTGACACTGAGCCACGCCCACGGTCTATACTCCGACACTGAGCCCCGCCCACGGTCCATACTCCGAAACTAAGCCCCGCCCACGGTCCACACTCCGACACTAAGCCCCGCCCACGGTCTATATTCCGACACTAAGCCCCGCCCACGGTCCATACTCCGACACTGAGCCCCACCCACGGTCCATACTTCGACACTGAGCCCCGCCCACGGTCCATACTCCGACACTAAGCCCCGCCCACGGTCCACACTCCGACACTGAGCCCCGCCCACGGTCCATACTCCGACACTAAGCCCCGCCCACGGTCCATACTCCGACACTGAGCCCCGCCCACGGTCCACACTCCGACACTGAGCCCCGCCCACGGTCCATACTCCGACCCTAAGCCCCGCCCACGGTCCATACTCCGACATTAAGCCCCACCCACGGTCCATACTCCGACACTAAGCCCCGCCCACGGTCCACACTCCGACACTGAGCCCCGCCCACGGTCCATACTCCGACACTAAGCCCCGCCCACGGTCCATACTCCGACACTAAGCCCCGCCCACGCTGGAGTCATCTTTCCTTAATCGTGAGTATGAAATTAACAATCATAGCTGATGGTATAGGTACAAGTGAGAAGTACTCATCCAGCCGAGGCTGCAGTGGGTGGTGAGTGGGTGGTACTGACAGCATCCAGCCGAGGCTGCAGTGAGGGGTGAAGGGGGGTGAGGGGGTGGTACTGACAGCATCCAGCTGAGGCTGCATTGGGGGGTGAGGGGGTGATACTGACAGCATCCAGACGAGGCTGCGGACGGGGATGAGGGGGTGGTACTGACAGCATCCAGCCGAGCTTGCAGTGGGGGGTGAGGGTGGGTGGTACTGACAGCATCCAGCCGAGGCTGCAGTGGGGGGTGAGGGGGGGTGGTACTGACAGCATCCAGACGAGGCTGCGTGGTACTGACAGCATCCAGACGAGGCTGCGATGGGGGGTGAAGGGGTGGTACTGACAGCATCCAGACGAGGCTGCGGTGGGGGGTGAAGGGGGGTGAGAGGGGGGGGGTGAGGGAGGGGTACTGACAGCTTCCAGACGAGGCTGCGGTGGGGGGTGGGGGGTGGGGGGCTGAGAAGGGGGATGAGGAAGGGGGAACTGACAGGATCCAGACGAAGCTGCGTTGTGCGAGGGTGAAGTGCGAGGGCTGGGGGGGGGGGGGTGAGAGGGGGGGGGTGAAGGTGAAGGGAAGGGGGTACTGACAGCATCTAGACGAGGCTTCGGTGGGTGAGGGGGGTGAGGGGTGGTGGTACTGACAGCATCCAGACGAGGCTGCGGTGGAGCTCCGGGTCGACGCTCTCCATGTCGTCCAGCAGGATGGGTTTGCCGAGCAGCTGTTTGTAGAAGGGCAGCGTGAAGCCCCCGTCCAGGTAGTGGCCGTGGAATATGGCAATGCCGATCACACGCCCCACGAAGTGAAAGTATGACAGGTGTTCCTGAAACACGCCACACACGAAAACATCTTTATTCTGTGTTAATTATAATCAAACTGATTATATGTCTAATATAATAGAATTGTTTGCAGAATAGTACAGCAGTAGATAGACAAACATCGCTTTAACAGAACATATGGCTTGAACAGGGCATTTGGCCGGGCCTGTGGTGTTTATCGGGCCTATGGCTTTAACCCAGCCTATGGCATTAACCGAGTCTGTGACAGAGAGACCGGCGGTAACCGGGGGTGAGAGAGAGAGAGGGAGGGGGGGGGGGGGAGTGAGAGGAGGGATGAGCAGTTAGCGGGGATGAGAGAGGGGTGGGTGAGGGGATGGTCACAGGGCCTTCACTTACCGGGTTGATACCAGAGTCGGGGTTGATCTGCAGTGTGTATATATCATCACGTGAGTACTGGAACAGTCCGTAGTAGGGGTTGAGCATTTCGTGAGACAGCAGGTAGAGCCATTCTCTGCAAAGTAAATATAACATGGTAACCATTTCGTGAGACAGCAGGTAGACCACTCCCTGCAACGTAATATAACATGGTAATCATTTCGTGAGACAGCAGGTAGAGCCACTCCCTGCAAGGTAAATATAACATGGTAACCATTTTGTGAGACAGCAGGTAGAGCCACTCCTTGCAGAGTAAAATATAACATGGTAACCATTTCGTGAGACCGCAGGTAGAGCCACTCCTTGCAGAGTAAAATATAACATGGTAATCATTTCGTGAGACAGCAAGTAGAGCCACTTCCGACAAGGTAAATATAACATGGTAATCATTTCGTGAGACAGCAAGTAGAGCCACTTCCGACAAGGTAAATATAACATGGTAATCATTTCGTGAGACAGCAAGTAGAGCCACTTCCGACAAGGTAAATATAACATGGTAACCATATCGTGAGACAGCAGGTAGACCACTCCCTGCAACGTAATATAACATGGTAATCATTTCGTGAGACAGCAGGTAGAGCCACTCCCTGCAAGGTAAATATAACATGGTAACCATTTCGTGAGACAGCAGGTAGAGCCACTCCATGCAAGGTAAATATAACATGGTAACCATTTCGTGAGACCGCAGGTAGAGCCACTCCTTGCAGAGTAAAATATAACATGGTAACCATTTCGTGAGACCGCAGGTAGAGCCACTCCTTGCAGAGTAAAATATAACATGGTAATCATTTCGTGAGACAGCAAGTAGAGCCACTTCCGACAAGGTAAATATAACATGGTAATCATTTCGTGAGACAGCAAGTAGAGCCACTTCCGACAAGGTAAATATAACATGGTAATCATTTCGTGAGACAGCAGGTAGAGCCACTTCCTACAAGATAAACATAACATATTACACCATTGGTACCATGACACCAGTACCACAGGTCAGAGGTCACTCACCTGGCCACACCGCCATAGTCCAACCCTTCTTCACCCCGGAACTTGACCATCAGGCGTTTCCGAAGGTCTTTTGGCCGCATTTTCATTATTTGTCGATACGATTCCTAGATGTGAACATAACATACGAGCTTTAGATTCCTGTCGGAGCATCGGTCGATGTGCAATGGTATCGACCACTGAGCGAACAGCTGAGAGAATTAACACTCAGGGAAGAACATTTCTCGTGTACACCTAGTATTACACACTAAATTACGGATTCACTACAATGGTTCCCCGAAAACTTCCCTTCTCGAAAGTACCAACTGTAGCATACGCAGCGACTGATTTTAGCACATACGCGGCAATTCACTTTAAAGCAAGAGTAAACGACGTTGGATCTAAGCACATAATAATAAAAAAAACGGGTCCGTGGCTCATATGGAGACATTTACGGTAGCGGGGTGGTTCACCTCGAATATTTCCTCCCTGGAGACCTCGACCCGGCAGTGTCCGGCCTGGGGCTGCATAGCCTGCAGCTCCTGCCGTAGCACCTTCATCTTCTGCACGAGGTCCCGCTTGTACTTGGGCAGTGGCGAGTCGTTCTCCTTGTTGGAGGAGTCTTTGTGCGAGCTTCCGTTACGGCCGCCCACCAGGACGCTACTCGAGTGACTATTGCTGGGGGGGACCGGGGTGATGGTCGCGGGGGAGGGGGTCGTGGTGGTGGTGGCGGGGCTGGGGGCGGTGGCGGTGAGGTCGCGAGGCGGCGGGGGAGGGTCGCGGTGGTTGCTGTTCCGTCTACCCTCCCCCCGACTAGGCCGGCTGTCCCCGCTGTTGCCGCCACCCCCGCCGCCGATGTTGTTGCCAGGCGACGAGGACGTTGATCTGCGCGAGCCGCCAGCGTGTGGATCTCGACTGGAGGAGTAAGAGAGAGAAGTCATCACTGTGCTGGGCACTACTCGTCATCCTCATCAGCTTATGGAGGTGTCCTATGTCATGTCCTTAAAGCAATATATTCCGTAATTTTTTGTATTACCAACCTCTTCTCCATGTCAAATAAGTACATTCTGTCTTGTATTTAAATCCTGAAAGCCTGTGGGCTATCCGGAGAGAAGCAATTTGGTTACCGGAGCAGAAGTTGGTGGCCGGCTTTATATCCCTGCGCGCCTGTTCGCCGTTCAGTATTTTGTGTGTGATGTCGACCGCGGCTCGCTATCACGTCCGCGCGCGATAAAAATAAACCGCGCAGTTCTATGTTGAAATGTTTGCTTCACAGACTCAACGAGATATAAAACATATGCATCATAATTTTTGAGATACCTTTAGTCTTGATTCTAAGATATAAACAATCTAAGATGGCGCATGTCAGTATATTGCTTTAATGATAACCTCGTGTAGTTCATTAATAGTGTGTTGTGTGCTAGACACCAGTTACCGCAGTGTCCAATTTTGCAGCTAAGCGGACTACATGCAGTATCCAACTTTACAGATAAGCGAACTACACGCAGTATCCAACTTTACAGTTATGGGGACTACATGCGGAAACAGCGCTAGACATCAGTTACCGCAGTATCCAACTTTACAGTTAAGCGGAAACAGCTCTAGCGATCGGTTACCGCAGTATTCAACTTTACAGTTAAGCGGACTACTTACATGCACCATCTTAAATTGTTTACTTTTTACAAACAAGACTAAAAGTATCTCAAAATTATAATGCATATGTTTTATATCTCTTTAAGTCTGTAAAACAACAATTTCAACATAAAACTGCGCGGTTTACTTATATCGCGCGCGGACGTGATAGCGAGCCGCGGTCGACTTCACACAGAATACGGAACAGCGAACAGGCGCGCAAGGATATGAAGCCGGCCACCAACTTCTGCTCCAGTGAACACATTTGCTTCTCTCCGGATAGCCCAGAGGCTTTTAGGATTTAAATTCAAGACAGAGTATACTTATTTGACATGGAGAAGAGGTTGGTAATACAAAAAATTACAGAATATATTACTTTAAGCGGACTATATACGGAAACAGCGCCAGACGTCGGGCGGCTAGTAATGTTATAAAACTGCCAGGACATTTTCTTTCCAATGTTTTCTAAAATATCACATATTCTTCTGACGTTTCCAACAGCGAGCTGAATACACCTGTAGCTCAAACAAGATACGTAGAACGCTGTGCCACACCGTACAGGTGCGCAACCATATTGACACTGCAGTGAGCGTGTTAACACCCAACATATAACCCTCAGTGTAACCCAGTGGTCTATACCGACATAACGAACCCCCCCCCCCCCACCCCCGCACACTTACAGTCGTTGCTGCAGCAGCTCGGGGTTGGTGGTGAAGCGGGGGTCTGTGAACTGCGTGGTCCGGTTGTTGTGGTCCACGAAGTAGACCCTGCCGGTGGCCGTGTTACGGGTCTCCCAGCCCGGGGGGAGGGGCCCTATGTCGTCGGCACACAGGTTGGTCATGTCCCTGGGCACCCGGGGGTCGTGCCACGTGCTCACCCCCGTCTGGGTGTGCAGGTAGTACACCTGGCCCTGCTGGGTCGTTCTTTGTTCTGGCCGCCAGAGGGAGACACAAGGTGGATCAGTGAGTTGTTGGGCGCAGTGATCACGGGGGAAAGCGGAACACGTACAGATTGCCGTGAAAAAATATTTGATGACAATTTTGTTTCGTTAGCAGCGTTATGTAGGGAGGATATTTGACTATCTTGCATTGTGTATTTCATCCGGGATTGAAGTTCAACAAATTCTCAAGGAGCGCTTATGTGCGCTAGAAACTCTTTGTTACAGGGCATCAGCCGCACCCCCTTGAGATCGTAGCGGCGGAAACCCCTTCTGACGTCACATAAGTAAGTACTGACAGCGTTGATTCAAAATAACATAACAATGAAATTTTGTCAAATTCACGTCGCCTACAACTATAGATATGTTCGAGTTCAGGTCAACATTCCGTTTTCTCGTGGTAACTTGCGATTCACGTTCCAAACAATGATATTTTCTACACACGTAGTACACGAGCACTCCCCCTAGCTCCTGCCTGGGTGCACGAGCACTCCCCCCAGCTCTTGCTTGGGTGCACGGGCACTCACCGTATCCCTCGGGCAGGTCGACGGCCTGGTGGAGGTGGGAGCGGTTCAGGTAGTTGCGGTGCCGCGTCGACCGCCGTCGCTGGCTGCCCCGGTCGCCGCCATTGTTACCATTATTGCTGGTCGAGGATGACGTCACGGGCGGCGATGATGATGATGATAATGATGACGGGGGTGGCGGCGTGGGGGCGGGGGCGGGGGAGGGCGCGGGGGAGGAGGAGGGCGCGGGCGCGGGCGCGGACGTGGTTGAGACGCCCGTGGACGTGGCAGAGCTAGGCCCTGAACTGTCGTGTTGGGGAGACACGTCCTGGTTGGGGGATACACTGTTGCCATGGCTACTGGTGCCCGGGCTATTGGACGAGGAGGAGTTGCCGTGACTTTGACTTTGTCGGGAGTACTCCGCCGCCGGTCTGTACAGAATGTAAATGGATATCAATACATCGTCACACAGATAAATTATTGAAGAGTGCATGCACTTATAACAAAATCATCCCTCGACAGTCATGGCTGACACGTGTTCAGTTATCACCCCACTTTACATCAGGCGACATAGAGCGATAATACCGATAGATGCACGTAATATCGCCTACCCCGTATTCATCAGATACTAACATCGGAAATAATAGAATAATAAATCTGCATAATCCAATACACTGTAGGATGGGGTCATAGCTATTACATGATAACACCACGATATAGCCTGATTGGTTGGTTATTCAGGACGCTTTAACCACTTGTGGTCATATCGCATCAATGTTAATGGGAAGGGAGAGTGGAGCCATGTCCCCGGGGTTAACCCCCTACTCTTTACGAAGAAAGACATTGTGTCTTTATCCTGCGACCACACAGACAGGGCCACAGCAGGCCACCGATCCACGTGCCGTTAGGCTTTCAGGTGACCAGAGCACTCAATGCGAGAGCTCTAGCCCACTCACGATATAGCCTGAAAGCGGCGTTAACCACCATTGACATCTAGGGTTTGGGTTAGGGCCCTCACACGCCCGGCTGTACCTTGTTGGTCGCTCGTATGTTGTTGACCGTGTGATGTGGTTCAGATAGAGCACCCGTCCGTTTGATGATCGCCGTTCTTCCCATCTGAAACAGCCGCAAGTCATCCATAAAGACAGGGATAAACCAACCAGCGGCAAGTCATCCATAAATACAGGGATAAACCAACCAGCGGCAAGTCATCCATAAATTCAGGGATAAACCAACCAGCGGCAAGTCATCCATAAAAACAGGGATAAACCAACCAGCGGCAAGTCATCCATAAATATAGGGATAAACAAACCAGCGGCAAGTCATCCATAAATACACGGCTAAACCGACCAGCGGCAAGTCATCCATTAATACAGGGATAAACCAACCAGCCGCAAGTCATCCATAAAAACAGGGATAAACCAACCAGCGGCAAGTCATCCATAAATACAAGGATAAACCAACCAGCGGCAAATCATCCATAAATACAGGGATAAACAAACCAGCGGCAAGTCATCCATAAATACAGGGATAAACAAACCAGCGGCAAGTCATCCATAAATACAGGGCTAAACCAACCAGCGGCAAGTCATCCATAAATACAGGGATAAACCAACCAGCGGCAAGTCATCCATCAATACAAGGATAAACCAACCAGCGGCAAGTCATCCATAAATACAGGGATAAACAAACCAGCGGCAAGTCATCCATAAATACAGGGCTAAACCAACCAGCGGCAAGTCATCCATAAATACAGGGCTAAACCGACCAGCGGCAAGTCATCCATAAATACAGGAATAAACAAACCAGCGGCACGTCATCCATAAATACAGGGATAAACAAACCAGCGGCACGTCATCCATAAATACAGGGCTAAACCAATCAGCGGCAAGTCATCCATAAATACAGGGCTAAACCGACCAGCCGCAAGTCATCCATAAAAACAGGGATAAACCAACCAGCGGCAAGTCATCCATAAATACAGGGCTAAACCAACCAGCGGCAAGTCATCCATAAATACAAGGATAAACCAACCAGCGGCAAGTCATCCATAAATACAGGGCTAAACCAACCAGCGGCAAGTCATCCATAAATACAGGGATAAACAAACCAGCGGCAAGTCATTCTTAAATACAGGGATAAACCAACCAGCGGCAAGTCATCCATAGATACCGGAATAAACAAACGAGCGGCAAGTCATCCATAAATACAAGGATAACACAAATTGCTCTGGCATTACAAGCAATGCGTGTTGAGTTGACAAAAAACATCTTATTTTATGGTACGCATTAATTCTTAATTCGTAACGGATGCCAATGATTATGTTCTAATTAATTGGTTATGATCGTTGTTACATATCTTTACACCGGAATACCCCCCGACCCGATCATCACCTAGAGGTATAACTCCCGATAAGCCTGCTGCCATGTGTGGGACGAGTCGGTCGCACTGAACACTTCGTTAAGTTTGCTGACGTCACAGACCCCCTAAGGGTAGGTTACGCAGACCCCCCCCCCTCCCCCCTCCCTCATTCTCTATCACAGTGTATGTATCAGTCACGTGCATCACCCACACAACCAACCCTGCGACCTCGTCCCGGCCACCCCCGGCTGCCCTACTTGGGCAATTAGTAACGACTTCGAGGGATAAGTATATATATATATATATAAATCACTTCAGGTGGGCGTTCTGACTCGTACATTATCATGAGGTTCACAACAGGACCGCAGGCTATGGAACCAGGGGGGGAGTAGAGGCGAACCTAGGAGCGGGGTGGGGGGGGGGCTGGAGGGGGCGGGTAGGGGGAGATAAGCGG
Organism: Arenicola marina; assembly: GCA_964019135.1. NCBI lineage: Eukaryota > Metazoa > Annelida > Polychaeta > Arenicolidae > Arenicola > Arenicola marina. The sequence goes on along the minus strand of OZ025251.1, from coordinate 40,221,363 downwards.
GGGGGGGGGCTGAGGACCGAAGGCGGCGAACGAGAAGGAGATTAGTGGGAGAAAAGACTAGAAATAGTAAGTTATACATTGTACTATGATAAACATAACTATTAGAGACAAAGCATCATTGTAAAGGAAAAGGCCACGTGTGCGCAGTACATGGGATGCAATGCAATAACGCGCTAACCCACCACCATGGAAGAGGTACCGCCTAACGCCAGAGAGAACTAATGCTATTCCGTGGGTTGGCTGGTTGTATATTCAGGACGATTTAACCAGTTTGAGTCAAATCGCGTCATGAGAGAAGGAAGGGGACCGCGGAGCCATGTCGCCGGGGTAACCCCTACTCTTTGCGAAGGAGGACATGGGATCAGTGACCACAGACATGGCCACAGCGGGGGCTCGAACCACCGATCCACGCGCCATTAGGCTCTCAGATGGCCAGAGCACTCAAGGCGAGTGCTCTAACCCACTGAGATATCGAGGCGACCCAATGCTCGGGGTATCCTCGTTGAATAAATATGGTTAAACCAACGAACGGGGCGACCCCTAGTGAATCATAATTTTAATATTTCGCATCTGGCGGCGGGATGGGACCCCCAGGGGTGGAGCAGCGCGCCAGGGAGCGCTGAGTGGGGAGTCAGGAGTGGGGAATGGTGAGCAGTGAGCGGTGAGCGGTGAGCCGCCCCCAACAAGTGTCGTCTTGATCAGCCCAGGGACGTCCATTCACCAGACATAACAACCTGGCCTGCTCTGCCTTCTCTGTAAGTCCCCCCCCTCCCCCATTCCATCTAACCGCCTCATGCCGACCCCCCCCCTCCCCCCCCCCCTCCCACCTCACTGGTTACTTTAGTTTTATGTAAACCACACATTCTGGGTACGGCGGCGCGGCGGAAAGCCCACTTCCTGCCCAGTAACAGTCTGTGTCGGTTTCACCGGAAGGGGGATTCGCTGGGTGCCTCCCACGTGACCACAGGGACCACGTGACAGGGAAACAGACGCGTTTTACTGCCGACCAGAGGCACGGGGAGGGACTGAATCTAATTACAAACCTTTCAAAGAACTTCCAGAAGCGCCTTAGTGTAGGAAGGGTAGGCGAAGGGTGGCATGTAAGCGCCTTAGTGTAGGAAGGGTAGACGAAGGGTGGCATGTAAGCGCCTTAGTGTAGGAAGGGTAGGCGAAGGGTGCCATGTAAGCGCCTTAGTGTAGGAAGGGTAGGCGAAGGGTGACATGTAAGCGCCTTAGTGTAGCAACGGTAGGCGAAGGGTGGCATGTAGGTGTAACACTACAAGAGTAATTTATGTGGTACTGCCATGGCGCTACAGGGGTAACACTGTGGTAATGCCAGGGTACTTCTGTGGTAACGCAGGGGTAACAATTAAGGTAATAGGCGGAGGATAATGCACTTATGGTAATACCGGGTTAGGACACTTGGGGCTAATACATATGGTTAGAGCAGGGGTAACACTTGGGGGTAATACAGGGTTAGGACATGGCTAACACTTGGGGTAATACAGGGTTAGGACATGGCTAACACTTGGGGGTAATACAGGGTATTACATGGCATTGGTCAATTGAAGTAATGCTGGGTTAGGACATGTCCCCTTGACGTTGTCGATGGTTTAATCAATCAACTATGGTCCTGGTGTGAGGTCGCCCGCCTGGCACTACCCCGGCACCACCCCGGCACCACCCTGGCACCACCCTGGGACCACTCTGGCACCACTCTGACACCACCCCGGCACCTCCCTCGCACCACCCAGCACTATCTCTAGAACCACCCCGGCACTATCTCTGGTACCACCACGGCACCTCCCTGGCACCACCCCGGAACTATCGCTGGCACAACCCTGGCACCACCCTGGCACCACCCCGGCACCACTCTCGCACCACCCTAGCACTATATCTGGCCCCACCCCGGCACTACCTCTGGTACCACCGCGGCACCACCCTGGCACCACCGCGGCACCTCCTCGCACCACCCCGGCACTTCCCTCGCACCACCCCGGCACTATCTCTGGCACCACTCCGGCAATATCTCTGGTACCACCGCGGCACCACCCTGGCACCACCCTGGCACCACCCCGGCACCTCCCTCGCACCACCCCGGCACTATCTCTGGCACCACTCCGGCAATATCTCTGGTACCACCGCGGCACCTCCCTGGCACCACCCTGGCACCACCCTCGCACTACCCCGGCACCACCCTGGCACCACCCCGGCACTATCTCTGGTACCACCCAGGCACCACCCCGGCACCTCCCTCGCACCACCCCGGCACCTCCCTCGCACCACCCCGGCACCTCCCTCGCACCACCCTGGCATCACCCCGGCACTATCTATGGTACCACCCAGGCACCACCTGGCACCACCCCGGCACCGTTCCCGGCACTATCTCTGGTACCACCCCGGCACTATCCTGGCACCACCCTGGTACCACCCCGGCAATATCCTGGCACCACCCAGGCACCACCTGGCACCACCCCGGCACCGTTCCCGGCACTATCTCTGGTACCACCCCGGCACCGTTCCCGGCACTATCTCTGGTACCACCCCGGCACTATCCTGGCACCACCCAGGCACCACCTGGCACCACCCCGGCACTGTTCCCGGCACTATCTCTGGGACCACCCCGGCACTATCCCGGCACCACCCAGGCACCACCTGGCACCGTCCCCGGCACCACCCTGGCACCACCCCGGCACCGTCCCCGGCACTATCCTGGCACCACCCTGGCACCACCCTGGCACCACCTGGCACCACCCTGGCACCACCCCTGCACTATCCCGACCCCTGCATGACACTATCCAGGCACCACCCTGGCACCACCCCTGCACTATCCCGACCCCTCCATGACACTATCCTGGCACCACCCTGGCACCACCCCTGCACTATCCCGACCCCTCCATGACACTATTCTGGCACCACCCTGGCACCACCCCTGCACTATCCCTCCCCCTCCATGGCACTATCCTGGCACCACCCTGGCACCACCCTGGCACCACCCCGGCACCGTCCCTATCCCGGCACCACCCTGGCACCACCCTGGCACCACCCCTGCACCACCCCTCCCCCTCCATGGCACTACCTCCGAAACATTATTTCCCATTGCATCTCCACGTGGCTTCCTAGACATGGCAAAGCTTTCATTGGGCCCGGTCAGCAATACCCAATGTACCCCCCCCCCCTACCCCATACCAACCCCTCCTAATCTCACCACCACCACCACCAACCCCAGCCTAGAGCTGCACCTTACCGCCCCCCCTCCCCCCCCCTCCCCTTGCGTCTCCCATAAGTACCACCCACCAATGTTCTCGGCGCGCTATGTAATTCCTAGCTCCAGACACGCGGAAAAAGCCGCGCTGGCCTCAATGTACCTGATACCAGCAGCGGAGTGCCCGTAATAGACCAAGAACCCAAGTGTGCCCAGGTCTAGACCGGTGGCCATTCGTACAATGCCAGGTCAGGGCCTCTACCACCCACCCCCTTCCATCTCCCTCATAGGGTAGAGCGGGGGTGCTGTCCCACAGACACCGGCAGGGTCTCATGAAGGTTCTTTTAACCCCCTTCCCTTTGGAATCTTCTTACACGGTGGGGGGAGGGGGGGGGGGGCTGTCGCTCCCAAATCGATGTAATTACGTTGGAAGTTATTTCTGGCTGGTGATGGACAAGAAGAGCATTTCAAGTGACAATTGAGGCACATACACAATGAGCGCAAGGCCAGCTCGGAACACCCCCCCCCCCTCCGCCCCGCCCCATCCACCACCGTGACGGCAATAGCCCCAGACCCTCCACCCCCCCCCCCGGTACATGTCAAGGTGGGTCCGAGAGGCCAAGAGACGGATCCAGAGTTGATTGCTGCGTCGGCCACCGAGGGATCAGCATCTCAAGGGCAAGGATTTAGTCCGCCGAGTGGTCTGCCAGAAGCCAGCTGTCTCCCAATACATCAGGTGCGCCTCCCCCCCCCCTCTCCCCCCCAACGCCTCTATCGCTGGACATCCCTCCCTACCCCACCCCTCTACCGCTGCCGCTGGACATCCCACCACACCCCACCCCACCCCTATACCGCTGGACATCCCACCACACCCCACCCCTCTACCGCTAGACATCCCACCCCACCCCACCCCTCTACCGCTGGACATCCCACCACACCCCACCCCACCCCTATACCGCTGGACATCCCACCACACCCCACCCCTCTACCGCTAGACATCCCACCCCACCCCACCCCACCCCTCTACCGCTGGACATCCCACCACACCACACCCCCTTTACCGCTGGACATCCCACCACACCCCACCCCTCTACCGCTGGACATCCCACCACACCCAACCCCTCTACCGCTAGACATCCCACCACACCCCACCCCTCTACCGCTAGACATCCCACCACACCCCACCCCTCTACCGCTGGACATCCTACCACACCCACCCCTCTACCGCTAGGACATCCCCCACACCCCACCCCCCTCTACCGCTAGACATCCCACCACACCCCACCCCACCCCTCTACCGCTGGACATCCGACCACACCCATCCCTCTACCGCTAGACATCCCACCACACCCCACCCCTCTACCGCTGGACATCCCACCACACCACCCCTCTACCGCTAGACATCCCCACCACACCCACCCCTCTACCGCTAGACATCCCACCACACCCACCCCTCTACCGCTGGACATCCAGCCCACCCCACCCCTCTACCGATGGACATCCCACCACACCACACCCTTCTACCGCTAGACATCCCACCACACCCCACCCCTATACCGCTAGACATCCCACCACACCCCACCCCTCTACCGCTAGACATCCCACCACACCCCACCCCTCTACCGCTGGACATCCCACCACACCCCACCCCTATACCGCTAGACATCCCACCACACCCAACCCCTCTACCGCTAGACATCCAGCCCACCCCACCCCTCTACCGCTAGACATCCCACCACACCCCACCCCTCTACCGCTAGACATCCAGCCCACCCCACCCCTCTACCGCTAGACATCCCACCCCACCCCACCCCTCTACCGCTGGACATCCCACCACACCCCACCCCTCTACCGCTGGACATCCCACCACACCCCACCCCTCTACCGCTAGACATCCCACCACACCCACCCCTCTACCGCTAGACATCCCACCACACCCCACCCCTCTACCGCTAGACATCCAGCCCACCCCACCCCTCTACCGCTAGACATCCCACCACACCCCACCCCTCTACCGCTAGACATCCAGCCCACCCCACCCCTCTACCGCTAGACATCCCACCACACCCCACCCCTCTACCGCTGGACATCCCACCACACCCCACCCCTCTACCGCTAGACATCCCACCACACCCCACCCCTCTACCGATGGACATCCAGCCCACCCCGCCCCTCTACCGATGGACATCCCACCACACCCCACCCCTCTACCGCTGGACATCCCACCACACCCCACCCCTCTACCGCTGGACATCCCACCACACCCCACCCCTCTACCGCTGGACATCCCACCACACCCCACCCCTCTACCGCTGGACATCCCACCACACCCCACCCCTCTATCACTGGACATCCCACCACACCCCACCGCCTCTATCACTGGACATCCCACCACACCCCATCCCTCTACCGCTGGACATGCCACCACACCCCACCCCTCTACCGCTGGACATCCCACCACACCCCATCCCTCTACCGCTGGACATGCCACCACACCCCACCCCTCTACCGCTGGACATCCCACCACACCCCATCCCTCTACCGCTGGACATCCCACCCCACCCCTCTACCGCTGGACATCCCACCACACCCCATCCCTCTACCGCTGGACATCCCACCACACCCCACCCCTCTACCGCTAGACATCCCACCACACCCACCCCTCTACCGCTAGACATCCCACCACACCCCACCCCTCTACCGCTAGACATCCAGCCCACCCCACCCCTCTATCACTGGACATCCCACCACACCCCACCCCTCTACCGCTGGACATCCCACCACACCCCACCCCTCTACCGCTGGACATCCCACCACACCCCCACCCCTCTACCGCTGGACATCCCACCACACCCCACCCCTCTACCGCTGGACATCCCACCACACCCCACCCCTCTATCACTGGACATCCCACCACACCCCACCGCCTCTATCACTGGACATCCCACCACACCCCATCCCTCTACCGCTGGACATGCCACCACACCCCACCCCTCTAACGCTAGA